>CAUYON010132469.1:0-10890 GCA_963573935.1 Arctocebus calabarensis
CAGAGCCTCAAGCTGTCACCCTGGATAGAGTGCTGTGGCATCACAGCTCACAGCAACCTCCAATTCCTGGGCTCAAGTGAGTCTCCTGCCTCCGCCTCCCAAGTAGCTGGGACTACAGGCGCCCACCACAATGCCTGGCCATTTTTAGGTTGCAGCCACCATTGTTGTTTGGCAGGCCCAGGCTGGATTTGAACCTGCCAGCTCAGGTGTACATGGCTGGCACCTTAGCCTGTTGAGCCACAGGTGCCGAGCCATCTCTTTCTGTTTTCTTGATGAAGGCTTCCAATGCTGTAAATTTCCCTCTTAAGACTGCCTTTGCAGTATCCCACTGGTTTGGATAATTTGTGTCTTTATTATCATTTTGTTCCAAAAATTCTGCGATATTCTTCTTAATCTCATCTTTGACCCAACTATCATTGAGCCTAAGATTATTTAGTTTCCATGACTTTGTTTGAGTATGAAGATTCTTGTTGCTGTTGAGTTCAACATTTCTTCCATGGTGATCTGAAGAGATACAAGGAGGCTGGACTCCCATAGCACAGTGGTTACAGTGCCAACCACATACACCGAAGGTGGCAGTTTCAAATGGGGCCCAAGCCATGTAAACAACAATGACAACCAAAAAAATAGCTGGGCATTGTGGCTGGCAACTCTAGTCCCAGCTACTTGGTAGGCTGAGGCAAGAGAATTGCTTAAGGCCCAGAGTTGGAGATTTCTGTGAGCTGTGACACCAGGGCACTCTACCAAGAGCAACAGCTTGAGACTCTGTCTGTTAAAAATAAACAAAAAAACATCAAATTATGGCTGGGTGCCCGTTGTTCAATGGTTAGGGCACTGGCCACATGTTCCATCCCGGGCTATAGGATTGGAACCCTGCCTGGGCCTGCTAAACAACAACAACAAAAAAGCCAGGCATTGTAGAGGGCGCTTGTAGTCCCAGGTTGTATTGTGGTGGAGGCAAGATATTTGCTTGACCCCAAGAGTTGGAGGTTGCTGTGAGCTATGAAGGCATAGCACTCAATGGAGGGTGAGTAAGTGAGACTCTGTCACAAATAATAATAATAAAACAAATTATACAGGTCTTTATTTTATTTTTATTTTTATTAGTTTTTGACACAGAGTCTCCCTATGTCTACCTTGGTAGAGTGCCAAAGTGTCACAGCTCACGGCAACCTCAAATTCTTGGGATTGAATTATTCTAATGCCTCAGCCTCCCAAGTAGCTGAGATTACAGGTGCCTGCCACAACACCTGGCTGTTTTTGTTGCAGTTATCATTGTTATTTAGCTGGTCTGGGCTGAGTTCAAATCCGCAAGCCTCGAGGTGTATGTGGCTGTCGCTATAACCAATGTGCTGTGGATGCTAAGCCATTATACAGGTCCTTAGAAAATGAAAGTTGTCACTTTTCTCCAAACTCATTCCATTCATACAGGAAACTATTGTAATAGGTTGGTATCTATCTTTTTGTATGTTTTCTATACATTTATAAATACAGAATTTTTTTTTTTTTTTTTTTTTGGAGACTCTATGTCACCCTTGGTAGAGTACAGGCACCTGCCACACACCCAACTATTTTTTCTGTTGTTGCAGTTTGTCATTGTTGTTTTAGCTGGTGCAGGCCGGGTTCCTACCCACCAGCTCTGGTGTATGTGGCTGGTGCCCTACCCATGGATCTACAGGCACCACCCCATTATTTGATGTTTTTAACAGTACATTTCTTTTTTATTGTTTTGTTTGTTTTTCTTATTTTGGGGGATTCATTGAGGTTACAAAGAACCAGATTACATTGATTGCATTTATTAGGTAATGTCCCTCTTATAATTGTGTCCCATCCCCCAAAACTTTCTCACACATTGTGACCCCTAAACCACCTCCTGCTTTCCTTCTCTCTGCTCTCCCCTTCCCCACTCCCCATCATGTACTAGGTCATCAATTGTCCTCATCTCAGAATTGGTACAGAGGGGGTTGGTGCCTAAAGGTCAGTGGGCTAGTGGTTCAAACCCAGCCCAGGCCAGGTAAACAACAATGACAGCTGCAACAGAAAAATAGTTGGGTGTTGGGGTGGGTGCCTGTAGTCCCAGCTACTCGGGAGGCTGAAGCAAGAGAATCACTTAAGGCTCGGCGCCTGTGGCTCAACAGGCTAAGGCGCCACCCACATACACCTGAGCTGGCGGGTTTGAATCTAGCCTGGGCCCGCCAAACAACAATGAAGGCTACAACCAAAAAAATGGCTGGGCATTGTGGTGGGCGCCTATAGTCCCAGCTACTTGGGAGGCGGAGGCAGGAGACTCGCTTGAGCCCAGGAATTGGAGGTTGCTGTGTGTTATGATGCCACAGCACTCTATCCAGTGTGACAGCTTGAGGCTGTGTCTCAAAAAAAAAAAAAGAGAGAATAACTTGAGCCCAAGATTTTGAGGTTGCTGTGAGCTGTGATGCCACAGCACTCAACCAACGGTGACTCTCACAAAAAAAAAAAAAAAAAGGAAGAATGGGTACATAGGATTCTTGCTTCTCTATTTTTGTGATGCTTTCGTAAGAATAATGTGTTCCACATCCATCCAGGTTAATACAAAAGATGTAAAGTCTCCATCCTTTTTAATTGCTGGATAGTATTCCATGGTATACATGTACCATAGCTTATTAATCCATTCCTGGGTTGGTGGGCATTTAGGCTGTTTTCACATTTTGGTGATTGTAAATTGAGTAATAATGAAAGAAGAAAAACAAATATCGTTACCATTTGGTAGGTGAGCAATTGTTTCATTTTCTTTCTTTCTTTCTTTCTTTTTTTTTTAGAGACAGAGTCTCACTTTGTCACCCTCAGTAGAGTGCCATGGGATGGCATCACAGCTCACAGCAACCTCCAGCTCTTAGGATTAGGTGATTCTCTCGCCTCCCGTGTAGCTGGGACCACAGGCACCCGCTACAATGTCTGGCTAATTTTTGTTGCAGTTTGGCCGGGGCTGGGTTTGAATCTGCCACCCTTGGTATATGGGGCTGGTGCCTTACTCACTGAGCCACAGGCGCTGCCCAATTGTTTCAATTTCAATAGTATTTGTAGCACAGGTTTGTTCACAACATAAACCTGTGAAAGACCGGAGGAAAATTAACATAAAGAAATCACACCTGCTGAAAGTGAGGGGCCCATCTTTGTAGGAAAACAAATGTTCAAGGTGAAAACTGGTCAGGTTCTCCCACTGCTCCAACTCACACAATAAGCCTACCACCTGCCAAAGGGAAAGAAAAGGACAAGGAAGGCCAAGCTCTGGCTACTTCCCTCACCCACCAAGAACTTTTTGTGTAAGTTTCCTGTCATCAGATAGAAAATTGACTGAACATAGAACATGTACCCTGAAAAGGCATGCAGGGAGATGCAGAAAAAATTAATATGTAACTGTGCACAATTTCAAGGTAGAGCTCCAAGTCAACTTGTGTTAGACCAGACATGAGTTAACTTGTGTTGGCTCTTGCATTTGCCATTGTAAAAGTTATGCCCCAACTCCATCTTGCTAAGGGCTTCCACCACTCCCCCTTTAAGACAGGAAGCTCAGCTGAAAGAGTTTAGTAATAACTGCAAAACCCCAGCCTCTTCTTGTAAGTACTCCCCTTACCAGGTGTTGGCTCTTGTCAAACTCGGCTTGCATTAAAGACTCCCCTTCCTCTACTGAAAACCCCTTATAAAAGGTTTCTATCTCTGCTTCTAGGGGTGGAGAGGCTTTGAGGCATGAACCCACTCTCAGCCTGGTTAATCAAAAGGACCCTGGCTTAATTTGGATTCAGTGTGCTGACGTTTCTCTATTACTCTTGCTATGGGTATAACATAACTTTTAAGATACAGGGTAATTTAAGATATTTTAAAGCTTTCTTCATCTTTGTTTAGTCATGTTGACTTCATTTTATTTTATTTTTTTGAGACAGAGTCTCACTATGTCACCCTGGGTACAGTGCATTGGCATCACAGCTCACAGCAACCTCAAACTCTTGGACTTAAGCAATTCTCTTGCTTCAGCCTCCCAAGTAGCTGGGACTACAGGCACCCACCACAACACCAGGCTAGTTTTTATCAGGCTGGGTTTGAACCTGCCACCTCCGGTTGCGTGGCTGGCACCCTTCGCTGCTGAACTGGAATCCAGGCACAGAGCCAGTCATGTTGACTTTATTATAAACAAATACTTTTCTAGATATTCGGGTTTCTATCACAATTCTATTGCAAAATTTCAACCATGATGGGTCAAAACGGTGAAGAACTTTTCACTGAATTATATGCAGACGCTGTATCTGATTGTCCTAGTGATTTTGAAATATTTCATAGTGATCTGGAATATGATAGTTTATTGGAAGACATAATGAATCTAATAGTAGATCACTAAAATAGTAACAGTGTAAGAGAATCCAGTAGTGAAAGTGATTGTTAAGAAGAGTGGATTGACAATGTAATACACCAAACTTGGAGAAGTGTACAAATATTGCGGGTGTAACGGATGAACTATGTGATGTACAGAATATTAGTGAAGTGCCAGGTTCATTCACTAAGGTATATAAAAGGGCCTTCTATGACAAGTGTCCCCACTATTAACAAACTAGTAGCAGACCTCAAAACACAACAGGAATGGTGTCCATGAGACCAAACTCCAGATGTCCAGTTTCCTACGCAGCCTCAAAGTATCAGAATGAGATCCAGTAATTAGAATTGTTCACAGCTTCACTGGAGCAGATGAACGAGGGGCTACGACAAGGTAAGTACCTAACTAGTGTAGAGTGATTTGGGTAGTGAAAGTGGAAGCCCTAAAGACACTCTGACATATAGTTACACCGCTGGCTCCCAAGAAACAACTGGGAAAAAGGACAACTCAGCAGGTGTTCCCAGGAATGAGACGAGCAGGGGAGGTTCAGAGCCACAAAGTCTCAACAGGAGACAACAAACCACAAGGAGCCCCCAGCTCTGTGGACAGCAGCTGTGGTTGCATCATATGGACCTTCTGAGACAGCCACTGTAGGTCCTGCTGATGTCTTTGTGGCCACACTGTCAACAGCAGGGCCTCTGAACATTTTGCAAAATTCATTTCCCATTAATCCTCCTTTTAATACACAGATATTTTCATATTTGTGTTTTGCAACACCTCAATCTAACACCTGTGGGAGTTTGGAATCTTCCATCTAAAGAGAACACTGGAATATTCCATCTAAAGAGGACACTGGAAGGTGTAGAAAGAAAATACTGACCTACAGGAAGTGATCCATGGCCTGGGCCACACAGATGCCGTAGGAGCCTTATTTATTTATTTGTTTTTGAGACAGAGTCTCACTCTGTTGCACAGGCTACAGTGCTATGGTATTAGCCTGGCTCACACCAACCTCAATGTCCTGGATTCAAATGATCCTCCTACCTCTCAGCCTCCCAAGTAGCTGGGACTCCAGGCACCTGCTACACAACACCCAGCTAAACTTTCTGTTTCTGTTCATGGAGAGACTGCAGCTATAGCCATGAAGAGGCTGCAGCTCCCAGAATTCCTGACAAAGTGCACACCATCCTACCCCTCCCTCCAGGACTATGCATCACCCCAAGCCCAGGGCATGCTGGGATTGGAGTCCTGCAGCCCTGTGACCAAAGTGCTGGGATCTGCTGAAGGATTACAGTGCCCTGCATGCCCTGGGAAGGTCCCACCTGTTGGAGGGCCTCACAAGGCCCTACAGCAGTGGTTCTCAACCTGTGGGAAGTGACCCATTTGGACCATCAAAAAAAAATCCTGCATATCAGATATTTACATTATGATTCATAACAGTAGCAAAATTAGTTGTGAAGCAGCAATGAAAATAATTTTATGGTTGGGGGGTCACCAGGACATGAGGAACTGTATTAAAGGGTCATGGCATTAGGAAAGTTGAGAACCACAGCTATAGAGGAAGGAAACTTTTAATTTGTGGCAAGAATTCAGGTGCCTCAAGGCATGAAATGCTGAGTTCCAGGGAACAGTTTTTTCCCCAAACTTTTTCATACCTTTTTTTTTCTTTAGTTCAATATCAGCTACATAGTCATGGCTCTAGATGTTAGAAACAGGGTATGGTTATTAGTTACAGAGTCAGCTCAGTGTCAAGTTTGTTCTTATCTTTGGAGGAGGAGTTCTTCTGAAGCTGCCTGCTGCTTTCTCAGCATCACTAACAAGTAAAAGCTTTATTTCTCCTTCCTCACTTCTATGTAAATGTCATGGCTTTTCAGTATTGGAAAGTATGTTTTTATAGTTTTCAGAGGTAGCAAGGTATATCTTACTGCCTCCATCCCTGCTACTTTTGTTGGGTATAAACATTGGAAAGAAGCTATGCCTGTCTTTTTCTGGGTTGTCATGAACATTAGGCCATGAGGAGGACAGATGATCTTACATATCTATACGAGTAGTGAAGGTTCTTGAACAGAGGGATCTTGTAGAATATCAGCAGAAAGCTATGGTCATGTCATGGCACCATGATGTGTGCTTTCTAGAAACATATCAGCTAGGCTCACCAAAATGTGAGAGGATGTGATCTAGTAGGACTTGGGTAACTTCTGAGGCTTTCTCAGAAGTGGTTGGAAACACTTTGACTTATTTTGAAAAGGTGTGTCTATTAATAGTAATATGTATTTGTGTCATTTATGTGTGGACATAAGGGTGAAAACAATTTGGCAATCATGCTCCTGAGTATAACCTCGGGCCTGCTGGGTGGGCAATGATGGGTGTCGCAGGCCTTGGAGTGAGACTAGGTAGCAGCTGTAACAGTATGGGGTTTAGGAATTGAAGGAGAGCATGATGGCCAACATGAAATAAATTATGAAAGTGTTGGAGGATTGGGGGAGCCTAACTATTTCATAGTATAAAACGGCCATCTGTTTCAATTGGTCACCAGCTAGACCGAGAATATAGGTTCTGGCTGGGAGTGGTGGCTCATACCTGTAATCCTAGCACTCTGGGGGGCCGAGATGGGTGAATTGCCTGAACTCACAGGTTTGAGACCAGCCTGAGCCAAAGCAAGGCCTTGTCTCTAAAATAGCTAGGTATAGTGGCAGGAGCTTATAATCCCTACTACTTGGGGGGTTGAGGCAAGAGAATCGCTTGAGCCTAAAACTTTAAGGTTGCTCTGAACTATGACGCCATGGTAGTCTATGGAAGGTGAAACAGTCAGACTGTCTAAAAAAAAAAAAAAAGTTACTTTTCTCCTGCTTCCCAGGAACATAGACCTTGAAGTATTTCAGGGAGGGAGTTTGCTGTGATCATGCAGTTTGGTTTTTGTAGTGCTCCTTCCCACCAGCTGTTTCTGATCATGAGGGGCTGGAAGATAGAGATATAAGACTATTGGTGTCTTCCAGTTGGTGGGTAAGGAAGAATATGTTTTGTCTTTACAAACAAAAGTAGGCTTTTGTGGTTAGCTGCCCATTGATCAGTGGTTAGGGCACTAGCCATGTACACTGAGGCTGGCATGTTTGAACCCAGCTCAGACCTGATAAACAACAATGACAACTGCAACAAAATATAGCCCACTGTTGTTTGGGGTGAAAATGTTCCTGGCTGATGTTACCATCTGTTGCTGTCCACTAACCTACTTAGTCATTGATGCAGAGGAAGCACCACAGACAAAATGATTGATTTGAAAAGGGAATGGTTGATGCTCACTCAGGCTTTCAGCAACTACACATCTTTACTAATATTCTTATACACCACAAATCATCAGACAACAATATCCAAGAATAAAGAACACAAAGGTAACAAAATTTGCCATAAACATTCCTTGTTTGCATTAATACAGCAAAGCACGTACACACCTTTCTAAACTAAGAATATGCTGTTTGGAGATAAACAACAACGGAGATAAACCACAAAGGCGCTGGGTTATCTGTTCTGTTTGCCTACTTCCCTATATGATTAACTGAAAGTTATTGTGTAAATTGAAATAGGGAACAAAGTGCAACAGCCCACTGCCCCAGGCAGGTGATTAATCCCCAGCTACGACTTGGTGGGGCCCTCTGGCACATTCTTTCCTTTCAGGTGTAACTGCCTCCATTTTTCAGCAAAGCTGCTTCTGTGAGCTGGGGGAGAATATTCCCCCAAACTCACATCTAGCCCAAGTACTAGAAATGTTCCTTCTCAGGGCCTCATACCTTGAGGAGCACAAATGAGACTGATTCACCTTATAAGGGTGCAGGGGACTGTGCCCCTTCATTTCCCTCTTTCTAATTAATGACTATTTGCCTGCACTGCTGTCATAGCCAAAAAGACAGCAGCATGATGATCACTAGTTTTCTGTACCTGTTGGACTTTTTTGCAAATGATATTAAGTATAAAAATTCTGAGACAAAACAGGAACAGAGTACCTGTGGAATTTCCAATCAAGGCATGAATCTTATCTAATGGATTAAGTTGGGCAATTCCATCAGAAATACCTCACAATATCTCATCTCAATTGACTTATTTTAATTTTTGTTTAAACGTGCTGTATACCTGATGTAATTAAATAATATCGGCAGTTAAATTTTCATGGTTTAGCAAATGTTTCCTGACTTTATGCCAAGGAAATAAAGTTTCATTATAAAAACACGAATAACACAATAAGAAGCAATATAACAATAACATTTCAATTTCATTTGTTTTTCTAAACTATATAATTGATCTCCTAACAAAACTACTGCTTGTTCTAAATCAGCTAATTCATTATGAATTCCTGTGTCAATTTGTTTTTGAGTAACCCACAACTTTTCTGCATCCTTATGCCAATTAGATACGAATTTTTCAGTCTTTACAGATTCAGTGAGGGCTATTCCAGCGGCGGCTGCAGAAGCAGTGATGGCTATAATCCTGAGGATTGTTGTTATCTGTAGACTGATAAAGTGCTTGGTTTTCCTCATCAGCTTCTGAGCCAAATTAACCGGAATAGAAATTGTGTGAGATTCTTCCCAAGTCCTTATCATCTTCACTGGCACGCAGAAGAAAGATCCTATCTCAGGAAATATCAAATCTCATAGAAACATTAAGACAAATAAACAATTGACAAATTCCTGGACAATGAATTTCTCCAGTTTTTCATTCCATGAAAAGGCAACTTTACACAAGCTTGAGTAAAATCTGCCTCTTGCCATTAAAAATGGAAAGTATGATGAAAGTAATGACCTGGTTTATAAATGTGAGTGCCCTTTCGGGCATGAAGGCCAAATAAGGCTGCCCCAACTTTCCACAAGTCTGGCTGGGATGGATATCCAGAAAAGCCTGGGGCTGGTGGTGATAAACCACTCTCTTCCCCAAAGTAATTTCTTGTTATCCTCAGGATTAGACTGAGTTCAGGTGGCACACTTCCCAGTGGCAATTGAGTACCCAAAACAGGCAGGGCTCAGCTCCACCAGCTGGCTGGTGGCAGAGGGTAGTGGCCAGGCTAAGAAGGCATTGACTTTGCTTTGACTCTGACAGGTACAAAGCCCTGGCACATCTGCTTATTGGAGGGAGCAGGACCTGAGCCCTGTAGGGTCACCAGTGACTGGGCATGAAAGAGGAGCAAAGTGGAGAAATAGACACAGCCCCGTGGTCCAACTCTGCTACTGGGTGGTCCTTTCTGACTCCACAGAGCACTGGAGCGAGCCAAATTTGAGCAGCCAGTAGACTTCTGCCATCTAGTTGCTGGAGACCTTTTGAACTCCCCCACTTGAGAGCTCATACTGACTGGGTCAATTTGTTTGGAACTCCTAACCTGGGCCAATCACCTAAGGACCCTCTCAGGTGGTACCCTGGTTGTGTGATAACAGGAAGGGTTGGTTTTCCTCTTCCAGTTGTTGTCCATGGGGGTGGGGTGTCTTAGTTCCTTGTATTGCTACACGGCTAAGACTTCAAACTAGTCACTAAACCTCTAGGATCAGACAAGGACCTGCTGAATAAAAGACAGAGCCACCTACCCCCACCACCCCAAGTAGGTTTCCTCAGCTTCAGACTATAATACCGTACCAGTCCTGTGCAAAGCTGTAGGGGGAAAAGCTGCAGTCACCAGTCCTAGATCCTTGACAAAGGGCTGGTTAACCACAAATCCAGGAGCTCCCAATCCAATTTCACCTTATCTGCCCATCTAGCCAACCAGCAAAAAACAATCATGAGGTAGTATCAGTGGAAAAACTGGCAACATGAATAATCAGAAGAGATCAACTGCCCCTAAGGAACGATGTGCACAGGCCTTCAGGCACAGCACAAGAAGCCATTCATAAACAAATGGCTGAGATGTCGGAAATTGAGTTCAGAATTTGGATAGCAAATAAGATCAAGAGAATTGAGGTAAAGATAGAACTAGAATTTCAAGGAGTAATTCAAAAGATGTCACAAGAATTCAATGAATTCAAAGACAAAATCACCAAAGATTTAGACACATTGAGGCAAGAACTTGCAGCCTTCAAAGATCTGAGAAATACAGTATAGTCCCCCAGTAACACAATGGAGCAGGCAGAAGAAAGGATCTCTGACACTGAAGACAAAGCTTTTGAATGCTCCTAAATGCTCAAAGAGGAAGAGAAGTGGAGATCAAAAATGGATCATTCACTCAGAGAGCTCTGGGATAATTCATAGACATCTAATATTTACCTTATAGGAATTCTTGAAGGCAACGAGATTGCTTCAAAGGATGCAGATACTCTACTTCATGAAATAATCAAGAAAATTTCCCAGCTCAAAGACTCCCTATTTAACAAATGGTGCTGGAAAACCTGGCTGGTGACCTGTAGAAGACTGAAATTGAACCCACACCTGTCACTACTAACGAAGATAGACTCACACTGGATTAAAGATTTAAACATAAGACATGAAACTATAAAAATTCTAGAAGAAAGTGCAGGGAACACTCTTGAAAGTATTGGTCTGGGCGAATACTTCATGAGGAGGACCCCCAAAGCAAT
>CAUYON010132472.1:0-18706 GCA_963573935.1 Arctocebus calabarensis
AAAATAGACTTACCATTTGACCCTATAATTCCTTTACTGGGTATATACCCAGATGACCAAAAATTACAGAACAACAAAGAGATCTGTACCAGATTGTTTATAGCAGCCCAATTCATAATCGCTAAGTCATGGAAGAAGCCCAAGAGCCCATCGATCCACGAATGGATTAATAAACTGTGGTACATGTATACCATGGAACCAAACATTTGTGATTCCCAGAGTGCTAATGGGGGGAAATACGGAAGCACAGGAAGATTAACAATATTCAATACCAATAGGTTTATAAATCATACAATATAGAATGTTTTAAGATTCGCACTGAAAATCCTAGAACTCTCCACACATTTACTGCCACAGTGAGGCAGCCGCAAATGACAGAAAGATTATTTACTCTGGAGCGTAAAACAGCTTTCACTTATTTATTGCCGGTCAAGTTCACTTCTTTGGGCTTCGTTTCTTATCCATGAAATGGTATAAAAAACGGCTTCATTACATAATTTGTGCACATTAAAGAGAGACATAACGAACCGCTGCCACCATGGTGCCCTCAGGCAACCCTCTGCCACTTCTAAAGGTGGACCCTACTTAATGGTCACACCGAGTCATTGCCAAGTCAAGTCTGTCTCTTCAGCATGGCCCAGCGGCAAGGTGAACACGTAGGAAAACGTCCTACGAGGTACAAGTGGTCTAGAGGACTCTCAGAGAGGACATGATCCTGCAACGGTCCTGAAGGCTACTTCTCTTTCTGTCTCTTGGAACCATCCTTCATGCACATGTGACTGGTAGTTTGAGAAGATGATATGTTTATTTAAACCTATTTTAACCCCAAACATCCATATCTTAATGTAGCCATTAAGAATGGTATAATAAAATAATACCATAGGAAAACTGTCAATGTGTTAACTCAATAAAACTAAGTTAAAAGGGCATTTACAATACACGTATAATACAAATTGCACGTGGAGGGGAGGGAGGGAGCCTAAATGTGAATAGCTTAAAATGTGACCAGCTCTCCCTCAGTGGCAGGATGACTGGGGTCTTTTTCTTTCTTTCTTTAGCCAATTTTTATAATAGAAAAACACGCTCTAAGAACCTTGACTTGGTAACTTACAGATGCAGGAACGGCAGAAATTAGGAGCGTGAGCTTTGCCATCTAACCACCCGGATTCCACACCTGACTCTGTAACTTACTAGGTACGCAACGGTGCCTAAATCACCTAAAATCTCTGGGCCTCACTCTCCTCCATAAAATAGGATAAATGTGCATATCTTCATCATAAAGCCACGATTACAATTACATGAGTTAATATGTACGAAGTGATTAAAATAATGCCTGCCACAGGGTCAGGACTCAACAGCCGGCTGTTGATGTTACTAATTTCTTTTTTCTTTTTTTCTTTTGGAGACAGAGTCTCACTATGTCACCCTTGGTAGAGTGCTGTGCCATCACAGCTCACAGCAACCTCAAACTCTTGAGTTTAAGTGATTCTCTTGCCTCAGCCTCCCAAGTAGCTGGGACTACAGGCACCTGCCACAACGCCTGGCTATTTTTTGGTTGCAGTTGTCATTGTTGTTTAGCTGGCCCAGGCTAGGCTCTAACCCACCAGCCTCACTGTGTGTGGCTGGTGCCGTAACCACTGTGCTACAGGCACCAGATGTTACTAATTTCTATGTTATTATTTACTATGTCTCTAAAATAAAAATGAAACTAATCCCTTTCAGAAAGCAAGGAGTAAGCCTTCTTCATCTCTTCTCCCTGCTTCCACCTCAATCTCAAAACTCCAAGCATCAAAGGTATTTATTCCTTGGCACAGAGTAGCTTTTTCAAGTGAATTTTCTTCTGCATGATGGAGCCTGTGATTCCTTAAATTACGCAGAAATGTAAGAGACTGTGAGAGGGTGTTTCATAGTAATAGGTTGTGAATAATTATTCTTCATATCGCAAACATTACCTCCTTATCTAGATCTAAAGCATGGTTTGAATGGGAAGTGAAGAAGCCCGACCAGGTCCCAGTTTGTGGTCAAACAGGAAACCACAACACAGGCCCCCAGGCCTTCACTCTGCCTGTCACAGGACACCCTTCCCCAAAACAGAATCCGTAAGGTCATTTCTTCAAACACACGGTGACGTACGCACAAACTGAATTTCACTTTATGTTTAGAATAGAATAAAAATAACCCAAGATTGCTATAATTACACATAAAGTAATTTTTCAATTTAATTCTTTGAATAAATGTAAATCAAATGAGGTGATAAGAATGTAGAAATGAATTTGGAAAGGAGAAAACACACCTCAGATATGCTGCATAACGGTTTGATAGTGAGTCCTTTCAAATTCTCCTCTACCTTTGAGAAACTTCATCTGAGAGAACAGTCAGTTCCACGGCACTGCCCCCTTTCATCCCCCTGACCCTGAAATCACACGGCTGTCTTCAGAACTGTGGAACTGTTTCCTCGTCACCCACAGGCTCACCTTTCTCTTCTGTACCTGCACATGGCCGTGGGGTAAAGGGTCTGCCAGGTTCCATATTGCATTTCCGGTCTACTTGTGGACAGCTCTTGCTCCAAAAACACATCCATTCATTGATTATTGCTTTAACTGTCAATGCTTGGTGAATGACTCCCATGCCCAGACCGGAGCCCTATGGTGCTTCTAGGCTGCAGTGCCTCTTGCCTTCCCATGCGGCCATTGTGTGTTCACTTGAACCCCCAAAGCTCTCCAGTTACAAGTGCTAAGCACCAAATTCACCATGTTGCCTCCATTAATACCTTTTAAAAACAGATTTCACCTTTTCCATCAGATTCACAAAGTCCATGATGAGCCTTCTCTAACACAGTTGCTATTTTAGGGATCGAATGAACAGCATCTATTCTCTGCATTCAAAGGGAGTAAAAATGAGAAAAAAATGCCAGAAATGGAGACACTTCCCACAACCTTTTCCTGACTTACACGATGCTGGGGGCTTCTCGGGGTGAAGGCCCAGCGTCTTTGAACATCTTCCTACATTTGGGGATTTTCTCACGCCATGAGTCCAGTTTCCAGAGCCAGGAAATTCTAAGACTGTCTTACTTCTGGGCACCAAACCAGGGAGAACCAGTTTTCTGGCAGGAGCAGCTGGTGAGGCATTTGGTTCCTCAGCTTCGGGAAGCCAAGTCCTGGCATCACAGGCGCTAAGAAGCCATATGATGAAAGAGAAGTCCTAAGGTGTGGCTGAGCAGGCCCAGCGCCTGCTCTTTGGCATCAACCCAGAGATTCTGGGCACTTAACTAATATTTATTGCTATATCATATTTTCTCACTCAACTAATGTGTGCGTATTCTCCTATTTGCAACAGAAACCCTAATGTATACACTAAAGCATTAAAATTCTGCTCATTCTAAGAAGCACAAATTGAGCATTAGGAGAAAGTGGTTGATTTCAAAAACAATTGTGTTTATCTTCCCCAGAGGCCAACTCTGTACACCAAGCTGTGTTTGCTCTGCTACAGAGCCATAGAAAATCCACAATTCCGTGAAATGGGAATGCAGAAACTCCTACTACAAATCGTACCACGATTTCCTTAGCAGAGTATGTTCAATGTTTCTTCTGAAAAATAAGATAACTTGCTAACAGCAGTTTTATGAAAACCTGCGTTTTCTTCACTCTTGAGGGTAAATTAAACCCTATTTATTCTCCTAAATAGGCGTCTCAAGGTCACTGGTAATCAACTTGTTATGGTTACAAAAACAGCATAATCATTAGCAGAGTGAATTCTGGAATCAAAATATCTGGATTTGAATTCCAATTCTACCACTCAGAAATGTTGTGACCTTGGGCAATAATAAGCCATATATCCATGCATTCATTTCTTTATCTGCAAAACAAAACCAACCATTTCTACCTGCTTTAAATGAGTTCTGTAAATATTATATGAAAACTGTTGGGAGGTGCCTCCTCACACATGGGCTGGCATATATTCAGCACTCAATAAACGTCACCCACTGGATTGATGGTATTATTAGCAAGTGGGATGATGATAATGCCTATACTATGAAAAGCCTTCTAGAACGTAACACATTTGACTAAGCTCCATACCAGACGCCTATTTAGTAGGGTCATTTAACATTAAACTTCTCAGTTGTTCCAAAGTACTTTTGAGACTAAATTGCCCACACTTCTTGGCTGAGAAAAATACACTGAGGGTAAGCTGCCTGGCTGCAAAGCATGTCGTTCCCTTGATGAGCTGTTGTCGGCTTTGTGCCTGGAAACAGCTTTTCTACATCAGAGCCCCTTGGAGGGCACTTTGGCTTCAGCTTAGAAGGACAGTGAGCTACTGCAAATGCATTAATAGAGGGCCGCAGAGGTCCCAAATACTCATTTCCAGCCAATGTTTCCAGTTGGGGTCCATTTCCTGTGGCTGGGGAAAGACAAACACTTGTTTTGGGATAGTTAGGTTCCAAGCATTTTGCAAATATTTTCACTTAATACTTCCCTGGGAATATATCATCTCTGGCAAACATTAGCTTAAAAAGTTAGTTGTTTAACAACAACAACAACAAAAACTTGTTGCCATAAAAACACAATCTTGCAAAGGTTGTAAGCATGAGTGTTGAACCTGTCACTACTGTAAACAGGTTACACTGGGTTTGGGTTGATAATCCGCATTTCTTTTACTTGACATCATTACCCATTAACAATGGTTGTTACCTTTGTTGGGAGTTATCCTTTTGATAATCTGATGAATGTTCTCTACCATTTCCTCAGGAAAAAAAAATACCCCCACACATACTATCTATGCCTAAACAGAACTGCATACTTAAAGCTCTGCAAATAATGTCCAATAAATTATCTCTTCATTGGTATTCTGTAAATCAGAAATCTCTAGAAACTGACTCTTCATTTCTTTGCCAAAACAATACTGATAGAATCAGGTGTAACTACTCAAATCAACTTGCCCCACCCTGGCAAGGTCAGGTTCATGGCCCACTCAGGAAGGGTCAGACTTGTGTGCCCCCCAGGAAGTAGGAGTGCCATCAATCCTGGCGGCCCTAACCCTTTCAATCCCTGTCCACCATAGTCCACGTGCGGATTTCTCCCTAGTCAGGAATCTCACCCCACCTGCACTCCAGGTGGAAGAAACGTCACTTTAATTGCACGAATTGGATCTCCGTTTTCCTTTCGCCTCGCGTCTCAGAATGATTTTATCCTTGGGCCCAGAACCTTTCAAATACCACCTGGTGTTCATAATAATGTCCCTGGCTTCATGAAATCCTTGGATCCCCATCTATGGACTATTTATAGCCCAGCTACTCAAAACACAATCCTCAGACCAGCAACATCGGCATCACACGGGAGGCTGTTAGGCAGACAGAATCCCAGACCCCGACCCAGACCACTCAATCAGAGTCCACGCTTTCACAAGAGCCCCACAGTTGATTTATATGCGCATTAAACTTGATGATGCACTGCTCTGGAGTCCATGGACAACTGTTTAAGAACTTCTCATCTCTAAGGGTCTTTCAATGCTTGAGTCCCAAGTAAAACTCTACTACTATTTTCTTGAAGCCTCCAAAGTAATGTGCTTCATTCCGAGAGAGAACACAGACAACAAACAGATCACAAGCAAGGACGTGACCTGTCAGATGATGGTCACTGCCATGGGGTACTGCAGAGCCGGGCGGAGGGGACGGGACTGTGGGTGCAGTGCTGCTTTCAAATGGGGCGGCCAATATCTGAGCAAAGCCCCAAAGGAAAGGCGGGAAGGAGACCAGCACCGTTGGAAGGAACTGTTTCCTGCCAGAAAATACTGGAAGGTAAAACCCTGAAGCAAAAAGACGTTTGGTGCATCTGGAGATCAGGAGGTGGCCCTGCTCCCCTGGGGCAGAAAGCAAGAAAGAAACAAGGCTGATGAGGGTGATCGTGCAAGTTCTAACAATCGCTGACCCACGTGCAACCTCAGGGAAAGCGTCAGGAGGAGGGTACAGTGTGGTTACCATCCCAGCCCGGTTAGCAGAGGGTGAGACTGCCCCCTCTCTTCATTCAGATGGGATTTCAAAGGCTGCTTGAAATACAACTTACTCCCAGCAGAAAGCAATTTAGTCTTTACTTTTTTGGGGGGGGAATGGAGGCTTAAAATATAGTTGCTAAGTACCACTGGCAAAAACCAGATTCTGTTTCAGAAGGTCTGGCACATACTTGGCAGGAAAGAAAGGTACTAAACTGGAATTAAATAATAATCCTATGACTGGCTATAACTCAGAGCCGTATCTTGGCTACCTCCTTGGGCTTATGTTCATCATTATTCTAGACCACGACTGACAGCATTCTAGCCATCTTGTCTGAACATCTGTTTCGGGGACTCTCCTGCCTTTCCCTGACAGCATGTGCTCCCATCTCGGACGGCGAACCAGATGACCAGAGCCACCTCCTCAACGTTGTACTTGCACATCTCGCGTTTCTGAGTCTGTGCCAAGTTCTCATTGGGAGACACAAGGTTTTCGGTATTAAGGGAAATGTGCTCTTCTTGTTGTCACGTGTAAACCACATGAAAGAAATCATGACTGTATGACTTAAGAAATCATGCCAGCAGCCGCGAAGATCAGCCCAGCCCTCAATTTGTCTGACCTTTGTTCCTGGGTTAATCTAATCCATGCTAATCTCTGCCCACTAAGGCAAGGACGATGCAACAGTAACTCCTCGCTCAGAAAGGCTTCAATCAAATGAAAGCTCCGTGTCAGCTCTATCTGAAGATATTTCCTCCTCTTCAACCAGAATGAAGAGAGAATGAATCTTTCTGGGCCTCCCAAAGATTCTGCATCTAATCCCGCCAAAAAAGGCATTTGCAAGTCAAAAATAAAGCTAAATAAAACTAAGGATACTAAATGGAGGCCATTATTCATCTACAGATAGGTATAATCCACTTTAAGAAAATTCATAAAAAGAAAAAAAAAATTGAGAGATCGTGATTCACTAAAGTTTCCCCTTCCCAGTCAATTATTTGTACAACCCTGAAGTGAATAGGAGCAGGAGAGGTCAGAATTTGCAGATGAGAAAATGGTGCCTGAAAGAGGCAAAGAGACATTCATTGGTCAAAGATTGCGGAGTCTGTGGCGACAGAACACGTGGAGATCACAGCCCTTCCTAGGCCAGGCAGGCCGTCCAGCAGCTCACACCCTGAACTACTTGCGGGGTTACTGTACACAGACGCCATTCTGATTTGCTTTGCTATTTGGTCACAGGTCATTAACTGCTTTGGGAAGAAAAGGAGACTAAGAAATTTAGAGTTAAAATACCAGGAACCACTGCTAAGTGAAAACCAATCAGAAACAAAGATTAAAGCATTTCTGAAATGTGAATGCAAGTCAATGAGAACACTGGATTCAATTTTCAAAAACTTAATGTCCACAACTCTCAGGAATATGACTTTTGTACCTGAGGAGGTACCCCGAGGATATATTTCCAAGGAATCACTCAACCCATCTGGCTCCACACGTGATCTATCTTAATTGTACAGGTGACTGGCAATACAACGAGCAGAAACTGTTACCTTCAAAACCCAACACTGTAAAACCTTAAACCTTTTATAAAGACAATCAGCAATGATGTGGCTTCACGCTGACAAATGAAATAACATCAAGAACAGGTAAACAAGCTAACTCAAATGAGTGTTTACATGGGCAAAACTCTTCAAAATCAAGTTTGCCAATCAATAAACTATTTACCAAGATGTGGCAAAGCTTAAAGTCCATGTACAAGAAATCCTCAACATGGAAACCATTTAAAAATTCCATCAATGGCTCCCATAATAAATCCTCTGCATATAATCACTTATCATGAGAAAACTCTTGAAACGACCATGGCTGTGCTTTTCCCGGGACTTGGCAATGACCCTGAGATATTAGAGGTCCCAGTCCCTCTCCACATCTGTATCCCCTGGGCTGATGTGTTTTCTTGGTCGTTCCTATTGGTAATGCTCCCCAAAGAAGAGAATTGCACTAGCGAGAATACTTTCTTCTTTACCATAGATAACACATTCCACTTTAAGAGATCTCCTTGGTAGAATCCCATGCATGTTGGAAGATCCATTCACAAACAGCCCCCTCATTTTACAGACTAGAAAACTGAGATGTTTAATGATTTTCCCCAAGGCTATGATAGCGTATTTCTGCAAATCCAGGCCAGGAACTCCGGTGTCCTGGCTTCCCATCAGCTGCCATTTCCACTATGTCAAGCTCTCTCCTCTATGAGTCATTCCACCCTGTAGGACAGATTCCTGCTTTATCCTCCAAATCCAGTTCAAATGTCCTACATTTTAACTCACCCGTAATTACTAAATTGGACCAGAAGTTCAAAAGCAACTGCTTTTTCTATTACAGTGGAAATTTTGGCTCAATAACTATAAATGTCTTACTAACATCATACAAAAACGCCAGCCTTTCCAGTTTTGTTTTGTTTTTTTACCCTTCTGGGCTGTCTCTGAACAAGGATTTCCAATGCTGAGTGACACAGGGGAAAAGCCTGCAATCTGCCTGGTAAAATGCTTCACCAAGCCATCCCTCTGACTCTCATCCCAAACGTAAGGCTTTATTTAGAGATTTAAGGTAACACCAGCACCCAATAACAGGCTACGTTCATTCAGTGAGCCCCTTGGCTGTCTCACTCCTGGTCCCCTGCACACACAGCATCTCATTCAATCTTCGTCACAACCTTCAGAAGTGCCTACAATGAGCCCCACTCAACAGATGAGCAAATGCAGCTCCAGAGATCCTCAAAAATCTGCCAAGATCAAACAGTGAACAGAAAAGTCAACACCGGAGTCCTCCACGATGCTAAAACATCCCCAAGAAATATAAGGAACAGCTCTCATTTTCCAGCAGAGCGCATTCTTCAGGGCCTGTCCTTTCTGAATATCTCAAGTTAAGAAAATAACTGGAAGGTACCAAAAAGTCTAGTAAGAATTTTATTCCCATCACACAAATCCTAAATCAACTTCCAACCCATTGAGCCATAAGCCTACATTTCCTCAGCCACAGCCCTTCTAAAGGACAGTGACACAACTCCTCCAGCAGGCTGCTGTTTTAGGGGTCATGAAATCAAGCCTTCTGCAGTTACCTGAAAATCAAGCTTCCCATATGCAAAATGAACTCATAATAGCAGTGCTTTGGGTTGCTGGATTAAATGAAGTAATATATGCAAAGCCCTTGAGCAGAGACACATAGTAAACTCTATAAATGGAAGCCGCTACTATTAATATCCCTGTCCTTAAAAACTAACGAAGCAGGCAACCACATTTCTACATCTTGGGTGGATTATTCGGCTTCTAAACGTTTACTGAGCATTGATCAGATGTAGAGTAGTACACAGGGGGGACTGAAGGAGCAGGAAAGGAGAGACGGACCCTCACCCAGTCCTGCAGGGCCTGAAGTCCACTGGGGGGCAAGACGACAAACGTAGGTGAGACCCAAAAAACCCGGAAACAAACAGAACAGTTCTATGCCTGATATACATACAGATAAGGTAGATTACGAGCTGATGTGACCAGGGGTGGAGGGCACAGGTGCCATCACAGAGGCCACCACAACCAGTAAAAAGGGCAGGGCAGGGCAGAGGCTCAGCAGTGGCACTAAACGACATGAGAAAAGTAAAAACATCGGCCTCCGAGGACCACTGGAAACATGAATAAGTCAGGATAAAGACGTTCCTTGAGTCCTAGATGTGGTTTCCAACGTGGAGGGCTCTTATACAGTGTTACCCAACCCCGCTCACAACTCGCCGTGTACGAGAGAGCTGCACGGTTCTCTCTCCTGGGGGTTAACAAGTTACGGAGATAACACGGTTTAGATTTGTGTTACCTCCAAACCTCCACCCCTCAGGCTGAAACTTGACGTCCACTGTTAGAGGGGGGTCTGCTGGGAGGCACTGGGTGGGGGCAGGGATCCCACAAGAATGGCCTAATGCCCCCCCTCAGCATACTGAGTTCTTGCTTTGAGAGTTCGCTTCAGAGCTGGTTGTTTGACAGAGCCCAGCACCTGCCCTCTTGCCACGTGACCTGTGCACACCTGGCTCCCCGCACCTTCTGCTGTGAGAGGAAGCAGTCTGAGGCCCTCCCAGAGGCAGAGCCTCTGTCTTTATGAATCAGCCCGCCTCCGGTCCTCCCCCAAAGCAATACCGACTCAGAAAGGGGAGCAACCCAGCTAGGATATTTGGGGGGACGGAGGCTGGTGCCAGCTCCTGCCTCCACCATGTAGACGACTGAGCTTGGGGCTTTGCTCTGCCACGTCCCAACTCTGTGACCTTGGACTTCCACTCCCTGTGACCTTGGACTTCCACTCTCTGTGACCTCGGACTTCCACTCTCTGGGCCTCAGAGTTCCCTCATCTGTGTGCTGGGGCTAATAACAGCCACCTCCCTAACACTGCCATCCTGCAGACTCCTCAGAGTCACAGATGGAAAGTGCCTGGCAGCCCACCAGGCCCCTCCCAGGCGGTAGTCCTGCTCCAGCTCCTGGTACCTCCTCTGAGACCAGACAGCCAGGAGTCAAACTCAGCACTGCATTCACTTGGCAGGACTTGGAGACCTTGGACGTGGTCTCATCACAAAATGCAAGGGAACCAAAGCAGCTGCCGGGAGGCCTGGGCCTTAAACAACAGGCTGGACGAGACCCTGCAGGAGGGAGGCACGTCTGTCGCTTCACACGTTGCAGTGACGATTCCAGCGGGACCAGCAGTATTTTTCCCTATTCTTTCCAGGGCAGAGGCCTGAGCATCTCATCATAAGTACACTGCACTTGGTGCCCTCCGCACTGTGCACAGAAAACCCAAAGGAGCCTTCTCCAACTTCAGACAGGAGCCCCCAGCCGGGAATTACAAGGCTCAAGGACATCTGTTTTTCAATTTGTCCATTTTGCATTTTGCACGGACATAGCCCAGTGGTTCCCAAACTGTCATGACCTACAACCCTCCGAGGGCTTTGGCCAGCCCCTGGAGCTCCACATCATCCTGTCATAAAAGGATAAAACCTAAAAATCACGAGCATCTCATGCATTTCCCAGGCAGTGCTCCGGAACAGCTGTGTGGAGCTGGACTGAGCCAGCGTCTGGGGACGGCTCTGGCAATGGTGGGCTTTCTGCTATTACGTCATTCGGTGCTCCTAACGACCTGTGAAGACAGTAGCATGTGACACATGTAAAACATGGGACCAAAGCGTCCCAAGGTGAACAGAAACAATTCATGTCCCAGTAACTGTCCGCTGGTAAGATCTGGATTTGACCATAAGGATCTATGACCCCCACTGAGCCAGGCCCTCTATTCCAGTAACTTTCAACTGCTGTGCCCTGGGAGGATCTCAGGTGTGCCTTGAAAACTTTTAAAGATAATCAAGCAAATTATTTTCAAAAGAAGATCAAAGTACAGTAAGCACATTCTTTTACTTTTTTTTTTATCAACATAATTTAAGTATGCCATGGAAGTTTAACTATAGGTTCAAGTGTGCCACAAGGCAAAAAGGGTTGAAAAACACTCATCTAGTCCCCCATTTAATCAAGAAATACTAATTTAAATTAAATTAGTATTTAAATTAGTATTAAATTAAATTTTAAAAATTTAGATTTTAAATTTTAAAATTTAATTTAATTTAATACTACCAGCCCTGAGGAATATAGTGAGGGCTCTTAAAAAAAAAAAAAATTAGCCAGGCGTGGTGACATGCACCTATAGTCCCAACTACTTGGGAGGCGGAGACAGAACGATTACTTAAGCTCATGAGTTTGAGGTTGTAGTGAGCTCTGATGATGCCTCCATATTCTAATCTTGGTGACAGAGTGGGATTCTGTTTCGAAACAGGAAAGAAAAAAAGAAAGGAGAAACCTATTCTGTGCCAGACATTAGGGTTGAGGGATGCAGCATAAAAAGATCAGCTAAAGCTGATCCCCTGCAGCTCAGGTGGCACCTGTGGCTCAGTGAGTAGGGCGCCAGGCCCATATCCCAGGGGTGGTGGGTTCGACCCCAGGCCCTGCAAATTGCAAAAAAAAAAAAAAAAAGATAATGTCCCTGTTCTCATGGGAGTTACAAGAAAGGAAGAAGAAAAAAGTGATACATATGTAATATGATCTCTGTTGTGTCACAGTCATGATGAAAAATAAAGCCTGGTGTCAGTGAAGAAAGGGTGAGGGAATGAATATAAGCTGATCATAAATACAGCAAGGGGGCTGATCAGGCAAAGGTCAAGGGGAAGGGAAGTATCCAATAGGGCAACAGCAAGTGCAAAGGCCCTGTGGTATGTCCAAGAAAAAACAAGAACGCAGCGCAGAGTGAGACAAACGAAGTGGACAGTGGCAGGAGGTGAAGCTGAAGCAGCTGACTCGGGCCAGCTTGCGTCTGGTTCTGGGCAGCCACAGCAAGGCCTCCACACTGCATGCAACTCAAAAACAAATTTTATTTTTAAAAGTTCACTTTGGATGGTCTGTGGATCACTAAATATGCAGGAGCAAGCTGCGGGGGCTGGTCAGGGGAGGATTCAGCAGTGCAGCTGGACTCTCCCATGGCTGAACTCAGACAGTTGGACTTCAGTATTTTGAAGGTTTTTTTCTTGGTATGGAATCATGGTGGTCCTGGAGGAATTCTTTTGGGAGAAGTTCTTTCGAAGCCCAGTTTGAGGAATGATGAAACTGAGACTAACGGGACCCCGTGGTCCTGTCACTTGGCGTAAACACCCGTGATGCCAGCATGAAGTTTTCATCCAGGGGACAGTGCCACCAGCATGTGATAGAGCAGGACAAGGGTGAGCGCAGAGCCACGCTCACGGTGCCACACTGTCACCTTCATAAGAGGCGAAGGCCTTGCTCTTTCACCCCTGCACAATCCAATGCCAGAGCAGCACGATCTTGCTACAAAAATGTAGGACCTCCACAGCTGACCACGTCCTGAAGTCGACCTAATCTTCAGACTGGACGTGCTCCCCGTGTACGTATCAGTACAGCAGACCTGGCTCCCTATGCCAACACCTCCATCTGTCGACCACACTGTTACAGGCCCCAGGGTGGTCAACTTCCAGAGGTTCTACTGTAGGTTCCAAATTCTAAACTTTCAAAAGAATCATAGGTTTCCCACCTTCCTGCACTACAACAACCTCCTATGGGCATATCACACAGTCAGTCTTCTCCGTTTCCAGGGCAAAAGTCTTTGAAATACTCAAGGTGACTGGACCACCTTTCTGCGTAGAAGATTACAAGTTAGGGAGACTAGAAATATGTGACCAGTATGTGTCATCAGACTTCCATGTTTGCTCTCGAATTGAAAGCTGGCTTGTTTGGTATTGAAGTCATCCCGACATGACTTCAGTCTCAGTCTACGATTTTTTGCACTATCGCCCTTTTTCATTACAACAACACAATCAGCTACAGGACCTTTGCTAGCGACCTGATTTAGCTGATTGTGGGGAAGCAGAAAGCCTCCCCACGGCCATGTGAGGAATGAGAAACAAACCAAGTGCCAAATCCTGGGTGGTTTTACCTCCAGACCAGGGTTCCCTTGATCAGGCCAACGTACCCTCCAACCAGACACTTAGTTTCCAAGAGAGAATCCTAAGGCAATTTTACTCCTTTGTAAAGTTGCTAGAACAGAATAGATACTATTAATAGGGATAAAGATTCCCGAGCAAGTCAAGCCAGAGTATGCCCCTCATGCTCACGTTAAACCTGTCCCCAAAGCTGGATTCTTTCAAAGGGTCAAAGATGGAACCCTCTACTAAAGAACAGAAGGCCCGACTTGGACTCAAGAGGCAGGAGGAACCCACCAGATGCTCAACAAAAGCTCAAATGTGTGTGTGCAGAAACATGAGTCTGGATCTTTAAAGAAAACTTTTTGAAGACGACAAAAGTTTAAGAGTTTTTAAAGGAGAAAGAAAAGATGGAATATAGTTTTTTCCAGTATGGGAAAGAAAACCAAAATACACATCAAGTCTTATACATGGGATGAAACCTCTGTGTACTCAAGAAATTAAATAATGAATGATCTGGAAACCATGTGCTAGAATGGTGAATAATCGCCTCGGGCTCAGAGTGTTGAACAGACTTGACCTGAGTCTCCTTCAAAATAAATATCCCTAGAAAAGCAGAGTAACAACCGAAACACACACCAGCACTGAGTCACTACAAGGTTCACACCTGTTTTTACGTTGTGCTTGCATTTTTCCATCCAGGCTGCTGAAAGAGCTTCATTCCTGGAGGAAGGCCAAGTACAGGAGAAACTAAGTGAGGAACAAGAGGTCTGAGACTCTACCTGCAGGTAAAAAAAAGATTGCCTATGGCCCTATCTAAGAAGTAAAGTCAGAAACGCTAGCCAAGGGCCGTTCTTATAATAACTTCATGTATTTCTTAGAACCTGGGTATTCCTCGTGTTTTTATAACAATCACTACCTGTTTTCCTGTAATTCTTCACATATTTTTGACACATACCACCTTGCACTGATATACATACTTTATCAGCTAAAAAATATCATCAGAGATCCTTGGAAAACTGGTAACCTTTTCTTTAGTCTTCTACAAACTCATGCTATACGGACTAAAGTCCTACACAAGACAGAGGCACTGTTAGTACTAATGGGGGGGGGACAATGTAAAATGTAACCTCAGCAGCCAAAAACTGGGGGAAAATTCCAAAGGCCCTCCAGCAAGTGAACAGATGAACAATCTGTGTTACCTCCATAAAACGGAATCCTGTTCGGCAAGTGAAACACAGCACAGATGGGTTTCAGGCGCCGTGCTGAGTGGCAAACTCATCCAGGCTCCAAAGTTTGCACGGTTATTATTCCATTCATCTAACTTTCCGGAAATGGCATTTTTGGCAGTGGACATTAGCATTTTTCAGGCATTACGGTTGGGGAACGGACGTGATGACACAGGGGCAGCCCCTTTGGGAGGACCGAATAGCTCTGAGTCCTGATGGCAGGGTCCTTACACAGATCTGCACATGGGATGAAATCTCAGAGATCTATACACTAAAAAAAGAAAAGCAGGGTGTGTGCCAATTAGTGACAGCTGGCAAAGCTCTAGAGTTGAGTTAGCAGCACTTACCGATGTCAACCTGCTGGTTTGGGTGACTGTGGTCTGGCCATGGCAGTTATTTCCAGTGGGGGGAGGGTGGATGGAGAGACTGCAGAAATTCTCTTCATTTGACTCCTATGTATGTGCAAAATTATTTCAAAATTGGAAAAAAAAAAAAGGGATTTGAAAAACAAAACCCCATCTCTTGCCCTTTCCTCAGAACATTTTAAAACCCGGACCACCAAGTTGCAGAAATTTGACTTTTACCAGGATAAGAAAAACCATTTGTATTCTACTACAAATACCTTTGAATTTAGGCCTTCGCTAGGTGTTTAACCATAAAGCACTTCACATCAAGAGTGGTTTTAGCTAACCAGTCTTGCCAGGACGCACCTTTCTAACTCAAGGCACAGGGGGGCATCACGTCAAAAAGGCAGCCCAGGGTCTTCTCCGAGATAACCCCCAACCTGTCCGCAAACCCTCCAGGGCTGTTTGCTATTCACGAGATGGTTTCACTTTGCCCACTTTATTTTTATCCTGAAGACTCTCCAATACAGTCTGCCTTCCTGTCCTTTCCACAGACGCCCACGCTCATTTCTGGGGGTTCTGTCTCCCCAGCGCTCCTGCGTGTATGTAAGACGCAACTCTACAGCTTCCCTGGCCTGGTGGAAACACCCCAGAATGTTCCCCTAAGGGTTTCCTGCTTCTCATTAAAGAGAAGTTACAACAATTCCAAGTACCTTATAAATTTTTGAGTGAAGTTGTCCTTGGTCTGTTTCCTTGCTTCCCTGTCTAACAATTCATAAAACACTGATGCCTCTGAACTTTTGCTTAGTCCTAAGCCCTCTGTCAGCCTTCGCGGTCTCAGGAGAAGCCTGGTATGAGTGAGTTCACCGCCCATGTCCTTAGCAAGTTCTTCACGTGTGGGGAGAAGCATCTCTGCACCCTCCCACCCAGAGAGGCACTCATCCTCAACCCCTTGGCCCTTCATCCCTTAAACGTGCACCTCTGGTGTATTTTCTGCCCTCTCTTCCCCATTTCTTTCTTGGCTCCCACCTCTTGGCTCTTTGCCTAATGCGACTTCCTTTCTTCTGATTCCAGTGAAAAATCCTGCCTCAGCGAGTGCCACTACGCTGCTAACGTCCGACAGCCCAAGAGGAGGACAAGCTGTGGCAGAGGCCTGCAGTCCAGGTCGTCTTGAAAACTGTCCTTCTGACACCACATGGGACAACACAGAAGAGCTGGCCTCATGGTTGACAGCACAAGCAATGAACTTTAGCTAGAGCTGTCTGACCATGGGCTAGGCCTCCCTCTGAGAAGAGATACACCGGGGCTCCAAGATACTCACAGAATCCCTCAAAATAATTAACGAGTCGTTGAAACCCCATGTAAATCATTGGAGTATTTATAGGGAAAATAAAATACTATCTTGAATTTGCTTTAGAGTATTTCAGGACAAAATATCAATGGGGGTAGATGACACAAAATTAGCTAAGTGTTGATAAATTATTGAGACCGTGTGAGTAGTCCATGTTCTTTTTGCATATTTGAAATTTTTATAGTATGCAATTTTAAAAACACATGCAATTGCGTCTGTATTCTCCCAGTCCTACTGTGAGATACCCCTGAGCCGTTGAACCAAGGGCTACTGGAGATGGCTGGTGTCCAGAAGGAACAGATGAGTTCACAGATACCGGTGTGATTCTAGCATGTACCACAAATGTTGAGTTCATAGACACCAGTGTGATTCTAGCATGTACCACAAATGTTGAGTCTTTCTATGCCAGCGTCATCTTCTTCACTGAGACATTATTTGTGCTCATGGAAGGAGCCATTCTTCTGATATCATAAGTCTATGATTGTTTGGGAACACTTAGAAACCTCAAGGCTCTATGTAAGGAGTAACTGCACTTAGGTTTCCCAAAATGCAGTATCTTAAAGAACAAGACTATCCCTAATGGAATCCCACCAGAAGGCGTAACACAAGAATCTACAGTTAATATGTGTTGGATCTGACTTTTCAGAGTGTAAAGTACTACCAGAGAGAGAAGCAGCCATGGGTGGCTGATTCTCTTTCTTGGTCATTCATTCTAACAGTGGTGGATGAGTCATAACTGCAGTGGGCTGGCTTTCCAGTGGTCTTTGTGGTTGATACTCCAATCCTCTTAGTCTTAGGTGGTGGACTAATTCAGCCCATGACCACAGCAGCTCAAGATAAGGTAGATATTTTTCTATTCAACTGAAGGGCTCGATAAACAAAATTATTCTAAACTATGGTATAAACTGCAGGTCTGCGTCACTTTAATCAATAGACAGCATTCTTTCCAGACAATAGATAAGATGAATTTTTAATCTTCTCTATGAGGAATGTCAGCTGCCCAAGGTGATTATTAAAGTGTATTATTTTGCAAGGTGCAGAAATTCAAGTGCAGAAGTCCCCACCAGCATGATGAAGACATCAGATAGTATAAAAAATATTAACTCCTCTCTCTATTGCTTTGAATCTCTGCTGTAATGTGCTATTTGTTCTGATAGAAATGAATCCTGAGATCTGCTCCAGCCCTCCCATATCTTAAACAGGCTGGGGAAGGTAAGTGCAGATCACTGGTACTTTTGCTATGTCACTGTTATTGCATTGCAGTGATAATATTTGGCCAATACCAGACAAATAGAGAACATTTCTTTTCTAAGCATGATAATTTGTATTTAATTATATAACATTTATCTCTGAATACCACTTAAGGTTTTCTTAATTGTGTTATTTATTGCCACTTACATGATAAAGCTACACGAATATGAGGATTTAGGGTATATTCAAAGTGGAAAAATCATGTTTCCTGTTAAACCAAGAACATCAAGTGAACAGAGATGGAGAATCCTGGGGGGGGTAAAAATCTAAACTTTCCATGGTTACAGAGGCACAAGACTGTGATTTAATCAGAGTGACTACCTGATGACTCAATGTTCTGCCACACATTTTAACAAATTAATCCACAAGTCTCAGAAGTTTGTTCCAGGAAAGGAAATCGGCTGTTTTTCATCTATAGTTCAGTTCCTAGATTCTGTATAAAATGAGAGGAAAGGACAGGCTGCTGATAATAGGGATTTTTTTTTTTTATTGAATCACAGCTGTGTACATTAGTTCAATCATGGGGTACAGTGTGCAGGCTTCGCATACAATCTGAGATATTTTTATCAACCTGATTGACATAACATTCATGAGATTTTCTCATTTACTATGTGAAAACATTTTTGATCCGTATTTAGTTTTCTCCTGACCCTTCAAATATGGACCACACATGTGATCTCACCCTTTGTCCCATCTCCCCCCCACTCTCTCCCTCCCCTTCCTGCCCTCTCCCCGTCTTCCTGTGCAATAAATGGGTTGTAGCCTTCACTTGAAAGATAAAGAATTTGCCTCATATTCGGGGTGTATACATTGGATATTTTTTCTTCCATTCTAGAGATACTTTGCTAAGGAGCGTATACCCAGATGACCAAAAATCAAAGAACAACAAAGATATCTGTACCAGATTGTTTATTGCAGCCCAATTCATAATTGCTAAGTCATGATAGTGGGGATTTAATAACGAAGCCTACTAATAACAGATGCCTCTGATCACTTCTTTCTTTCCTTCATTGTAAGACGAAGTCCATCCCTTACCAGCCCTTCAAAGAGAAAGAG
>CAUYON010132473.1:0-13755 GCA_963573935.1 Arctocebus calabarensis
ATCGTACTGTTACAGATAGCCTTCATGGCATTTTCTTGATCACTATATAAAGACATTGATACTCTACATTTAATAAGTTTCCCCAGTACCCTGCTAAGATGCACCGTAGGTGTGATCCCACCAATTGCCGTCCCTCCACCCATACTTCCCCCTCCCCCTCCCGTTCCTTTCCCCTTTCCCTGTATTCCTATGCTATAATTCGGTTTTAGCCTTCATATGAAAGCTATAAATTAGCTTCATATTAGGGCTGAGTACATTGGATACCGTCATTCTTAAGGTACTGCCAGAATCTTCTTTAAAGGCGTGCTCTCTCCTCATCGCCAGTTTCCATATGCTGCTCCTACCTTCCTTTTGGTAGAAGTTCCTTCCTCCTGGCTCGGTGCCTGTGGCTCAACAGGCTAAGGTGTCAGCCACGTACACCTGATCTGGTGGGTTCGAATCCAGCCTGGGCCCGCCAAAAACAACAATGATGGCTGCAACAAAAAAATGGCCTGACACTGTGGCGGGTGCCTGTGGTCCCCGCTACTTGGGAGGCGGAGGCAAGAGACTCGCTTGAGCCCAGAAATTGGAGGTTGCTGAGAGCTGTGATGCCACAGCACTCTATCCAGGGTGACAGCTTGAGGCTCTGTCTCAAAAAAAAAAAAAAAAAAAGGTCCTTCCTCCTGTTGATGGGCGCTGTGCTCTGTGGTGTTTGTGGCTGGCTTGCTTGCTTAACCAGAATACCTTTGCTCTTGCATTTCCTTCTATTGAGAGTATACAGAAAATAGAAATAGGTATGATAATAGCACTAACCTTATGGCAATACTAAAAATTATCCTGTGACTCAAGGAGTAGATGCCAGCCCCATATACAGGAGGTGGCGGGTTCAAACCTGGCCCTGGCCAAAAACTGGAAAAAAAAAAAAGAATACGAAGAATTACATGAGTTAGTATAGGGAAAACACATAGGACAATATTTGGGACAAAGTGCAACATAAATGTTTCCCACTGCTACAAATTTTTCTATGACTGTAACCACTGCTTTTGTTACTACTGCTGGTGTGCAGCTGACTTAACTGTGGTGTGAAGTCTTTGAGGGCAGGCATGGCGTCTTGTCCCTGGCATCTGGCATGTTGTTAGGACATAGAAGGTACTCCTATGAATATTCATTAAATTGATTATCAATTTAATTTGTAGTATTAATTAAGTTGAATTTTCATAGGGAGGTTGTCAAAGCCCAAAGCAGCTCTTCTGTCCACATTAAAAACAAAGAAAAATTTCAGCGTAGAGGGAACTTCTTGAAGATGTAAGGTTCTTGCAGACCCCAAATCTGTGTAATACTGATTCTTCATTCCATTTTTATTCCCCTTCGGGATATTTCCTGGAAAACACTTCTAAGTGTACTTCCAAGATCGCCCTTCTCTCTTTGTTCAAAAAGCATGTTTAACTAACTTTAGAATATGTCATAACTTCATGATTTCATCATTTGTCTCTGGACTTTAAGCTTCTGAAAATTATTCTGCTCATCATCCTTATTTTAGTGGCAGTAACATGTCTTGGCATTTTGCTATCTCAAGAGTGCTTTCCTTGTGATTTTCTATTATGTTCAGTTTATTTTTTATTTACATTTTGTAAAAATGTCATCATACAATTAAAAACAACTTTTCTTCACGGCTGGAGCATGTGACACTGTCTTTAGGAGGAGATCACTCGGTACAGGAAGCGTCTCGTCGCTGTCTGTACAGCACTGCGCCTCCGACCTTGTGACGCCAGGTAGTCATTACTGTATCTGTTACCACCCCAGCTGTTTCATTTGCTTTTTTGATGAGAAGTTGATTTTGTTAAGGCTGTTTGCTAAAGGAGATGTTTACTATATTTGGAGCTACATACAGAGGTTGAAGTAGAATATAAATTTTACCGACGTCACACTTCATCTTAGTTAATGTAAGCTCACTCTACGTGAGGAGATGGCAATCTGTGCCACTGCTATACCTTGTTGTACCCTCGAGCTTTTGCGCTTTTCTCCTGATATCTTTTCTTTTTCTTCCTTGTGTTGTTCTCAGCTTTGTTTTCTCTAAGGTTTCTAATCCCCCTACTCTCCATACCTTCTCTTCCCACCCCTTCCCTTGTATTGTATTGCACCTGGCACTCTCAGTCACCTCCACCGGTGATCAGAGATGCTTTCCAGCTCCTTACTGTACTCTGATTCTGGTGTTTGTTTGTTTGTTTGCCCCTTAGTTGTAAGTATTCAATGGTTGAGTTGGATCAAACTGTCTTAAAATCAAGCCTTCATCCTTGCAGTCTGGTGCCTGGCTGGCTGATGGCATCACTCACATTGGTATACTTGCTGCTTAGGTTGGAGGTCACAGACCAAACTTTCTCTTTGTTAGCTTCTCTAAGATCGCAGCCCCAAAACTTTTTATATATGTATAAATTATTATTATTAATAACATTATTCATTAAAAGTTGATATAATTAATCATTAAAACATTTATAATTTTAAAATTATTATGCTAAATAATTTCTCAAGGTTATTCACTTTAGCTGGTTTGAGAGGCAGTTGTGTTCAAATCTTGATTCCTTTGTGCAAATATTTCTCCTTTCTGAACCTCTGCTAAGTTAAACATGCCGCTCCATTTTTTTCAGAAGATTATTTTTTTTAATAAGATTTTTTTTTCAGTTTTGGGCCGGGGCCGGGTTTGAACCAACCAACGGTATATGGGGCCGGCACCCTACTCCTTAAGGCGCTGCCCAGAAAATTATTTTGATGTCTCAGTGTCTTAGCTTAGTCTCTTGTGCTGCTGTAACAAAATGCCTGAGACTGAGTCATTTTTAAATATCAGAAATCTTTTTCTCATCGTTTTGGAGGCTGGAAAGTCTAAGTCAAGGTGCCAGCAGCTCCATTGTCTGGTGAAAACCTGTTCCTAGTAGATGGTGCTTTCTGGGTGTGCTCAGGTGGTGGAAGGGAGGGAAGAGCAAGAGAGAGTGCTCTCTTGAACCTCATCCTCTTATAAGGGCACTAATCTCATTCATGAGGGCAGATCCCTCATGACCTAATCACTTACCAAAGACCATATTTCAGTATTCAAAATTTATGTTGAAACTTAATCTTGTTGCATCCCTAATACTGTTGCATTGGGGATTAAGTTTCAACGTGAATTTTGGAGGGGGCACTGTTGTTCACACCATGGCAGTTGGTAAAATCACATAGAGAAAAGACTGCTAGCATGTGGCCCTTTGTGGGTTTTTGTGGTCATTAGCTGGGCATGAATTCTATGACAGAGATACTTTGGTCTGTGTGCCAAGCCATGAGCTGTTTAGCACTTGGTATCAAGCACTGCTGTAGTCAGTTTAAAAAAATAGTTTCAGATTCTTCTGCCAAAAATGACGTAATTAGTGCTACTTTCTAGACCTTGCAGGATTTGAGACATGAGGTAAAGTGTTAAAAATTACCAAGGTTGGTGGTTTTCTGGCTGACTCTCTGAGGCAGGGCCAGTTGTACCTGTTAGTGTCTCCAATCACAGAGTCCTGTGTCACTTTCCCTCCTTCTGGTATCACTAAACACGCGGGTGATGAAATCTCAGCTTTCACAAATATCTTTTTATTGGCTGCTGGCACAGATAAGTTATCTGGTGAGGATTTTTTTCTATATTTCTTTTCCTTGGCTAAAGTGGTAAATGCCCAATAAAACAACAGGAGTCAAAAATCCTAATTTCAGGCCTTTTCTACTGTAAACTAACTCTGTGCCCATGGATGAGGGACCTTATCCTCAGTGCCCTTGATTTTGAACATGAGAGCAATAACCTAATAATGGAAGAATGAATGAGAAGATAACATTATGGGGCTATTTTTACTTAGTATTTGCAGGCATCATCAGATGGCACTTGTGCTTTTAGACCAGAGCCTCAAACAAATCACTATTCAATAACATCTGATAGTCATTGTTTCTGAAAAAGTAGGCTTTTTGGAACAAATGTTTTAAGTACTGTTGGATATTCACTGCCTCCATCAGTGGGAGGCCATTTGTCATTTGAGATAACAGACCATAAAAACAAACAATGAGGATTCAGATCCAGCCTGTACTGCTCATTGCTGTGTGACATTGTGCAGGTTACTTAACCTCTCTGTGCTTTCTTTGCCATATCTATAAACTAAGGAACATAGTGCCTGTGTCATTGACTGCTCTGAGGATTAAATGAGTTGATATATAAGAAGCTCTTGAGTGATAGGCACAGAGTAAGCACTCAATAAATATTAGCAGTATAGCTTATTACTATAGGTTCAGAGAAGCTCATATCAGAAAGTGCCGCAATATCCACTCATTGGTGAGCTAGTGCACGAATGACTAATGCTCTTTTCTTCCCTAAGTGATGACTTTGGGGATTGTTGTGGTGTTCTGATATCCTCTAGTATAGTGACTGTGTTCTTAAGTTTTAAAATATTCCTTGGCTTGTGGTCATCTACCACCAGCATTAAAGCAATGCCCAGCATTCTAGCACTGCTGAACAGGCTATGTTAAAAAGGGGGGAGGGGGAAACAGCTGTTTGGCAAGTACCGAATGGGGCTCCTCACAGTCAGGAAGAGCCGGGGAGTGTTATGTGGGCCCTGCAGCCTGTCTTAGGCAGTGCTGTGCGGCTGTGTGGAGCTGTGAAACAGCCACAGCTGGCAGGCTAGCCGGGCCTGGTGTGAAACAAGATGGACTTGCTCTTTTTGAGTCAGAGATCTGGGCCAAATGGGGCTCCGCGAGGCAGTGTCATGATAAGTAACAGGCCCTTCCAAAGCTACAGCGTCAGATGAACAGGCACATTCCCTGGAGTTTTATATGGAAAGGGCTCTTGACTGCCTGCTGCCTCTCTGCCACAGCGGCCTTCACAGATGTGGACTAGTAAGAACTTTGCCAAGAATACGTCATCCAGGTAATGATTGGAGTTAGAGTGATGGGACTTAAAACCCCCTTCAAATATAGATGTAAATTATACAATTAGAATGAAAATTCTTTTTCATCTCCTCCTTATAAATCTTGCTTCAGTTTCGAAGACTCCATCTTCTACCTCTTCCCTCAAAATTTTAAGTGAAAGTTGCAGGTTCAGGTTATTTAAAATAAGCATTGACCGAGTCTCAATGTTCTAATAATTCTTAGAAATAGAAATTGAAAGAAATTTTAGCTAGCTAACACTTTTTTAGCAAGGATTCACTTGAGAAATGATGCCAACATTTTAAACAGTCCAAGTTGGCTCCAACATCTGTGTCTCAGCGGGGCCCGCCTTTCCTCTCCCGAAGAGCTTAAGCTGTCACTTCCAAAGTCCTGTGACTCTCCACTTTCCCCTTCCCTGCCAGAATTAACTGCTAGGACTTTGCCCTAAAATATTAAGATTGATGTGAGTCAAAAGGAGATTCATCGTTGATAAACCAGCTGCTTTACCAAATTCATTTATTCATTTTCCACTCTTTTGCCCCAATTCTCCCTCTTTGCCTTTAATTCCTTGGGTACCTTTTTGGAACCTCAGCTGTCTGTGTGGCTGCTATCTCACTGCTGCGGAGTAAGAATATGAATATGACTTCATCCTCATCCACCAGGCACTTACGGTGTCTTAGGAGGCATAAGGCAAGAAAACAAATGTCAGAAGGGCCAAGCAGATCATAACAGGGACATCACAGAGTTGCAAAAGAGGGACCAGGAACGAACCAGGATGCTGAAAAAAAATGTAGAAAAATGTCATCAGCAAGGCAGCCACAGAGGATGAACAGCACGGATAGGTGCTGGTAGGTTGTGCCCTGGGACTGCTCCAACAGGGAGTAATCTGGTTTGAATTGTATCAGCAAGCATTGGGTGATAATGGAAAGGTTGGTGAGCACCACATGTTGGAGAGCATCATCGTGCCCTCTGGCCCTCAGACTTGCCCTGGAAGGCCCTGGGAGCTCTTATCAAAACTCAGGAATCTTAGCAGATGGGAAATAATTTTGGCTTTGTGGGCCAACTCTGTTTCTGTAGCAAAAGCAATGATATGTAAACAAAGTTCCAATAAAACTTCATTTATAGAAATAGGCAATGGTTAGGTTTGCCCCATGGGTACTAGTTTACTAACCCTTGATCCAGTCAGACAAACTGAATGTTTAAAAATATAAAACAACAAAAATGAGTTCAACCAATAAGAAAGAAAGTAAATCTAAATCTATTTAACTTAATAGATTTCATAATATTTATTCGTAGATATAGCTCTCATTTTTCTCTCTTTCTCTTTCTTATATGAGGGCTGTTGGAAAGTATCCAGCCACATATGCCTCTATTCTTCATATTATATGGCTGGATACTTTCCAGGCAGCTCTCATACACATATGTGTGTGCGCACGCATATATTCTGGTTTGTATATATCCCTATTCAGTATTATTTAAGATGATGCTATACAAATTTTACTTTAGTATGACATTAGACTTGACAGGTAATGTGTTTGAGTGCTGTTTCTTGATGACAACCCTTCCATTAAAAGTAATAATTTACCTAATTTCCTAATAAGAGACTGGATATTAGAGGCAACTGCATTTTGACTGTATAATTGTATAAATTATTCTTCCTGAGACCTGATGTTTAGTCACCTTCTAATTATGCTTTCCCATTAAAGAATGCTATGATCTAGCTTCAAGTCCCTAAAATTTCAATAAGTGGGTTTTTCTTCAAAGTTTAATTTAAAAAGATTTAAGAAACTTGCCCAACTTTGTAGATTTTTGCCCTGTCCTGATATTCATTAAATTGGTTCTGCTAATGTGAAAGTCCTTTCAAATATGAAAAAATAAAGCAAGAGAGAAAAGTTGATTATTCCTGTAATTGGATTTTTTTCTTGAGTAAAATGATTTTGCCCGCCTTATCTTTCTGACTTAGGGGAGGGGTGAGTTTTCTTTCATATTGCAGAAAGCAGCAGACAGAAGAAAGTCTAGTCTTTCCAAGGTATCAGAGTGGCGTTTTGGTTGTGATTAATTACTGATGCTGAGTGTACTCTGGCCCCGCTTTCATTCCCAAACCTAAATTTCACTGGATGTAAAATAATTTCATCCAGGAAGAATCCTAATTACTTTAGTAATTATCATCTTATCTCTAAATGGAATTCAGACATTTGCTGTAGTTTATGAATGTTAGAAATGTTTCATTTCCTTTTCACCTTGAATAACAGAAAAATACACATTACTGAATCCAGCTTCAGCGAACCTTATAATTCATGTTACCATAGAAACAGAAAAGCTCATATAAAGATTGTGTTAACAGTACCGTAGATAGTAAATACCTTCACTTTAACCAGCAATATCATAAAATGATTTTAATAACAGAGGTATAAAAATTCTGTGAAATTTAATATGGTTCCTTTTAAATATTATAACAGCGTTATCCAGTATGCTTGTTTTTAATTTTTAAAGCAATATCTTTGGTCTTATGTAAGGCTTGTGCTTATTTCAAAATATTTGCTGTGGAATGCAAGCATAATGTTATAGAATAATAAACTTAATTATAGTATTTATTTAACTTTTAGTTAGCAGTGATGACTCATTTGATTTTTGCTTGAAGTCAAACTGTATATTCTGGATTTATACCAGGTTTAGAAATGTAATGGATGACACTAAATTTGGGGGCATCATCTCATCTGGTTGTCTCTCTTTTTAGCCTGTTTGACCGACACTTTTCTTTCTGGATTTCAGAAACAGTTTGCCTACATTTGATCAGTTTTTACCAAAGGGATTTAATATTTGGCTTTAATTTAGCTTGGATCATTTTTCGTTTGTTTGTTTGGTTTTTGCCATTTTAAATTACGATCTCTCAGAATGTCTAGAAATTTACAAAGCTTTAGCAAGCCATTTACCACTTTATCTATGTAGTTCTTTAACTTGTATCATACCTTAAAAAAGTTGTATGTACCAAATTTAAAATGAATGACCATCTAAATTTTTATTTTTGCTTATTAAAAGTAGTTTCATTACTTTCAAAGAGAATTATTTAAAAACTACCACGTTTTTCTCAGAGAAAGGCCATAAAGGGCTATAGCTCTCATTATAAATATTATAAATAATTAATGTTACTTACGTCAACATAGATTTTTGCCTAATATTTGAAAACATATTCAAACAGATACATTTAAATTTCTCTCTAAAGGCTAGAGATTTTGTAGGTGTTCTACTGTGAAAAAGATCATACCTATTCACTTATAGGAATACATTTATATTCTTAGTGTATTCAGTTTTCAGACAAAAAGGATTGATATTTTTCTATACCTATTTATTAATTTCAAATTTATTACCTTATCCTAAAAGAATGTAAATTGTGTAAATGTGTTCCCATAAACATAGCAGAATGTAAACACTGGTGAATTTGATGTTTTGTTTTGTTTTTTTAGACAGAGTTACATTAGGTCATCCTTGCTAAGACACATGGTGTCACAGCTCACAGCACCCTCAAATTCCTAGACCAAAGCGATTCTCTTGCCTCAGTCTCCCAAGTAGCTGGGACTACAGGTGCCCACCACAATGCCTGGCTTTTTTTTTTTTTTTTTTTGCAATTGTCATGGTTGTTTAGCAGGCCCAGGCCAGGTTTGAACCCACCAGCCTCAGTATATGCGGCAGCTATGGGTGCCAAGCCGATGCCTTTTTTTTTTTTTTAAGACAAGCATAAAACAAAATTATGGAAGAGAAAGATAGGTTTACAGAATAATAGCAAGATATAGGCTTACAGAAAGATACTTTTGCTATAGACAGCAAATCCACTTCCATTGCCAGGGCCAAGAGGCTGAGTTTGATGGTTTTGATCAGGATTTCTAACAGAGGATATTTAATATAGGAAACTGGTTACATAGATTTTAAAAGACTAGAAAAGCAAAAATAGGGAGATGTGGTAACTAGACAGTACGAACTGTAGGCAAAAGTTATTGCCAGCAGGGCTGGGAGGAGAGAAGTGTGTGTTGCTAGAAGCCTGCTGCCTCAGAGGCAGGAAGGAACCACTTCCAGAGACATAGAAGCTTCTCTCCCACTGTCCTCTTCCAATTTCCTGTCCATGCTTCCTTTCTTAGGACCTAACAGGAAGCCAGCTGCCAAAGGAACCTAGGAAATGTACGTGTTAGGATTCCTAGCTCCAACAGTGCAGAATATTTGAGTATGAGACTCCAAGACAATAGGCCAAGCACCTGTTTTCATCATCTCTGAAATAATTGATAGAGTTGGGGCTCATTTCACATTAATGATTTTCTTTTAAGTTTAACCATATGAAATTGATGATACCTAACTATTTTTGATTTGCTCTCCCCTCAAGAGCAATAGATTCAACTTATAGAATCTACTAAATCTACTACTGCAAAGATAATTATTTCTTGTTGTTGTTGTTTTAGTTTTATTTATCAAGTTCATTAAAGCCCATAAATAAATAAAGCATTTAAATAAAGTGTTTTTAAATACGCTATGTGTTCCTTGGTCACAAGCACTCAAGAAACATCACTTTTATCTAATATAGTAACCTTAGAGTTATGCTTTCTTTAAAGATGAAGGCTACTTATTGCACATTGATTTGAATACTTGTGTGACCTTTCAGATAGGAGTTATCTTTACTGTTCTTAATATTTATAGGAAAATACGTGATCTGTTGTTTCTGCCTCGGGGCTATAAGAGGCCATTTAATATTATAATTAGTATCAATTTTTCCATAAAAGTTTAATGGTAAATGTAAACTACATTAAGGAAATCTAAAGAAAGGTTTGGTTTTGGAGGGGAGGGCATTGAATTATAAAACAATGATGCATGTAAGCATACTTGTGTAATGGAGCATTTTTCTTCTATATTAAAGAGAAATCATTCTAAATTTTGAAAATATTTTATCAATTGTGTAAAATTGATTTTTCACAATTTAAAAAAACTGACCAGTTAAAATACTGACATATCTTGTTAGTAAAATGAAATAACAAATCTTAAATATTATTTGATGTGATAGAGGGCATAAAAATCTTGAATGTTATTTGATGTAATATGAGTAGAAATAAAAACATCTTTACAGATATCAGAGGAAAATAAAGACAACTCCTACAGCTTTAAAGATGATTATTTCAACCCAGATTAGTCAGATAAACCTTACCTTTTCTTTTTTAGAAAAATGTACAATACACTCACTGTGTAATGAAATCAAAGGTTATCTATTAGCCTATAAAGTCCATTTTTCATAATATTTTTTGGTTGATCCAAAAGTATTTATGGAAATGTTCACTAATCTTATTTGAGTCTCAGAAGGCTTTAAGAATCAAAAGAAAACTATGGCCACTAACCCCAGAAAAACATTCAGTTTTTTGTACAGTTTTAGAGGGCCCATGTATACTAAGTAAGTAAACTTAGGGTGACATTTTTTTCAAAAAAAAGAACAGCATTAGCAAGACACTTTATTTATTTTGCATTCTTTAATCTTTGTTCACCGTAAGCATTCCTACCTGAAATGGCACACTGCAGGTGTACATCTGAAAAATGCCCCATTACACAAACGCCCCTGTCATGAGTCTACAATAGGAAAAGTGATTCTAGGAACTTAAGCTATGAATACCTCAGTTACAGAGGAAAACGAATGGACCTGTGGACAGATGGTCAGATTAATGAATGGACAGATGGACAGATGTTATTTATTTGAACAAACTTTACCAAAGAGAAAAGTATGTATAAAATTGCTATTGGTTGATAGCAATAGCACCTGTAGCTCAAGCAGCTGATGTGCCAGCCACATACACCAGAGCTGGCAGTTCGAATCCGGCCCCCGGCTCGGGGCCTGCCAAAAAATGACAACTGCAACAAAAAAATGGCCAGGCGTTGTGGCTGGTGCCTGTAGTCCCAGCTACTTTGGAGGCTGAGGCAAGAGAATCACTTAAGTCCAGGAGTTGGAGGTTGCTGTGAGCTGTGATGCCACGGCACCCTACCCAGGGCAATAGCTTCAGGCTCTGTCTCAAAAAAAATATTGCTATTGGCCAATTGCTTTCTGAATAAAAACATGTCTGAGCTAAGATTATCTTCAGTTTTTATCTTGTATTGACCAGCATTTACTTGTGCAATCACTTTTAACATAATAAACTCCCAGAAACAAACTAAATGTCAGTATGATTCCTTCATTCATTATTTTAGGACTTTTTCAGAATTCACTGCAGCCAGAATCTTATTCAGATCTAGAGCATTTTAGAATTTCTTATAGTTTACACATAAACTACCTTACCAAATGTCAATGTCTTCCAATTTTAATTAATATTGTTTGTGATAAAGAAAAATCAAAGTGGCCATGTTATAAAAGCTCTCTGTATTTAAAGTATCTTTCATATTCTGATTATATCTCCTTCTATAATTTTCAGCTATTTACCTGCCACACCAGGTAACAGAAGAAATAGGAGCAGAAATATGGGTCAAAAGTATGGTGAAAGGGGCAGAGTCCAGGTTCACGGTAGTCATGTGTTGAGCACCTGCTGTATACCAACTGCTGTTCTAAACCCTTTACATTCATTATTTGATCCTCAGGATGATCCAGGAAGGGATATGTTCTTACTGCATGTGGTAGAAGAGGGTCCTCGGTTCAGTGAGCTGACATGGCTAGTAACTGTGGGTCGAATTCTGTCTGGGTCTGCGTTCTGATTTCTTTTTACTGACCTATTGTTTTCTCTCTCTAAGCCATCTGTAAATAAGAATAATTACATCTACCTTTTTCTTGATGAGGTAGACTGAAAACAAGAATCAATAAATTTAACTGAGTTATAACCACTTAGGTTTTTAACTGCCTCTATATTCACAGAGTACTGACAAGAGCCCAGGTTGAAGTAAGGAGATTTGGGTTTGAATTCTGAATCCACCTCCACTAGCTAGTGACCTTTTGTAAATTACATGACCTTTACAGACCATAGTTACTTTCTCTTTAAAATGCAATTATCAAAATACAGGCAAGTTGTACTATATTGTAGTGAATTACTTTACAAATATTTTATTAACAGTAAGTTTTATTTTCTTGGAACTTATGATCAGCCAATGATTATAGTATATTAATTTGACAAGTACATCACTGATACTAGAAAGAGATAAGATTGCGTTGGGTAGTGATTAAACGCTTCAGATCAGATTCCGCCTTTACCATTTACTGATTCTATATCTGTTATGCGCTACCTTTTAGAATCTTATTTTCCTACTAGTATTTTCCCCCTTTCTTATGGAGACTGACATAGACTCTATTTTATAAGAAAGTTGCATTAAACAAGATGTAAGTTGTTAGCATTTTGTTTGGCACTTAGTTGTGATGGTCTTTCTGACAAGGTTATGATAATAGCTGATACATGTGTGCACTGTGTGATAGGCACATCCTCAGCAATTAGTGCACATATTAACTCATTAATCTTATCTATGAATACTTTCACTGAATCCATTTTATAGAGAAGGAAACAGAAGCATACTAAGGCTAAGTAATTTGCCCAAGACCATGCAGCTAGTTAATAGTGTAACATATTAGGAATGCAAGAGAATATTTTTCTTCCACATATTCATGTTACAATATTAGGGATGAACTCCTAAGCTATACTAGTCTTTCTCTGTCTTCTTGACACATACGGCTTTTCAACCTTCATCTAAATGTGTCAGTGCTTTTCCTGTTTTAGCTCAAGTCATTTAAGAATTTTTCTCATAAAATTATAGAATAAATTAGAGTTGCTGAAAATATGCTTAAATTCATTGGAAGATGTTAAATTATTTCTTTTTAAATTTCCTACTTCAGTCTTGATAGGATGACTCTCTGTTGTCTTATGACGGTACTTGGGAAATAGGTCCAAGTTTTTCTTCTTCACCTACTTCCTGATTTTATTCTCTGTACCCAATTCCTTTATGCCTTGTTTTTTATTATCTGTGCCTTTTGCCCCTATATGTTTACACTTCATTCTTTGATTACATCCTGTCAAAAGTTCAGCTATTAAGATTTCATGAAAGAGTATGTTTTGGAGATTTCTTACTATCTTCCTGTCTTCAGAAAGTGTTTGAGGTTTTTTGTTTGTTTGCTTGTTTTTTGGTTTTAATGGAATTATTGTGGATATAATTTAGATATCTTATAAAAGTCACCCAATGTAAGTTTATAGTTTGAAAATTTCTAGTAAACTTACATAGTTGTGCAATTTAGTTTTAGAATGCTTTCATTTTGTCAAAAAGTTTCTTTTTTTTTTTTTTCATCACTAAAATATTGTTTTATTCTAAGGACAGACTGTATCATATGTTTTGACTAAAAGACATGACTCACAAGGAGCACTGGATTCCTTTTCTTTTCTTCACTGAGATGTGAGCAAAAACAAAAAAGGTGGGGTGGGGGTGCCACATATCAAGACTCCAGCATCACTTCTATGGTGGTTTCAATTCTGCTTTTCTTCAGATATGTAACTTAGGTAAGTCACCTAATTTCTAAGTCTCAGTTTCCCCCTCTATTAAAAGAGGATAATTATACCTAACCCAGCTACCTCTCATGGTTGCCATCAGAATCAAATGAGATAAGAAATCTGCAAGTACTCTGAAATCACCAAGTTCTGCTGAATCTATCTCCTTTCTCTCAATTCTACTCTCTTCTTTCTTTATTTTTTTTTTTGTAAGACAGAATTTATTCACAGAAGAGAATACAGAAAACATTAAGGCTCCTGGTAGAGGGAGAGAATTCTAGTGGGGAGAGAGAAGCTCTCTCCGTTTCTCTCCCAGTCTTTCCCCATCTCCTCCTTTAGGCCTTTAGTCTCAGGGTATATATAGGTGTATGAGTTCCTTGGCCAGGAA
>CAUYON010132474.1:0-21337 GCA_963573935.1 Arctocebus calabarensis
AGCAACCTCCAATTCCTGGGCTCAAGCGAGTCTCTTGCCTCTGCCTCCCAAGTAGCTGGGACTACAGGCGCCCGCCACAACGCCCAGCCATTTTTTGGTTGCAGCCATCATTGTTGTTTGGCGGGCCCTGGGGCTGGATTCAAACCCGCCAGCTCAGGTGTACATGGCTGGCGCCTTAGCCTGTTGAGCCACAGGCGCCAAGCCAGTAATATTCTTTCTAAAATATTAGTCTGCTTTGCCATACTAGTACATCTTTTTGAAAGTTGTCCTTTGAAGATCAACTTTAACATAGAAGGAAAACATGCAATTATATTAAATTTAGGACTGAATTTAATCTTATCAGTTTTAGTAGGTTTGAAACTTGGAAAATGATTCCTTCATTAGAAAGCCACGTAACTTTTCTTCACTGCTTCCAAGACACTAGTGAAGGTGAAAGATAATAAAGCTACTTGCCATTCAACACAAAGAAAAGTAACAACAGACAAATTCACCAAGTTCCTATTTCTATTAAATAGTAACTACTATCCTGTATGAAGTTTTCCTAGCGAATTATTGCTCCCTTTCTCCTTCACTAAGCAATCCTTACTGAAGTTAATGCTGAAAAATACCACTGGAAATTCTCATCCTCTACTCACCACTAAGAGAATGAATACATGGACTGCAGAAATCAAATTCTCTATTGCATCACTAATTGAACACTAAATGTAATGTTCCACTTTAAAGAACCTAAAGAAGCTTCACGCCCGTAGCTCAGTGGTTAGGGTGCCAGCCACATGTAGCAGGGCTGACGGGTTCAAATCCGGCTTTGGCCTGCTAAACAACAATGACAACAACAAAAAAATAGCCAGGCGTACTGGCAGGCGCCTGGAGTCTAAGCTACTTGGGAGGCTGAGGCAAGACATCGCTTAAGCCCAAGAGTTGGAGGTTACTGTGAGCTGTGATGCTACAGCACTTTACTGAGGGTGACACAGTGAGAATGTCTCAAAAAAATAAAACACAGTAAAATAAAAAAGAACTTATAGAATTTCCCATAATCTCTTCAGAGGAATATATGCAAGATAATGGGAAGAAAAGCCATATAAGCACATGATTGCTGGTATGTGTATTCTAGTTTTTCTCCACCACCCACAGAGCTAATCAAACACTGTAGTTAGTTTAACAGACCTAGCAGAGGTGGCTCACACCTGTAATTCTAGCACTCTGGGAGGCCAAGGCAGGTGGACTGCCTGAACTCACTGACTTGAGGCCAGCCCAAGCAAGAGCGAGACTCCATCTCTAAAAAAATAGCCAGGCACCTATAGTCTCAGCTACTGGGGAGGTTGAGACAGAGGATTTCTTTAGCTCAAGAGTTTGAGACTGCTGTGAGCTATGATGCCACAGCACTGTACTAAGGGTAACAAAGACTCTATTTCAAAAAAAAAAACTTAGTATACTAGATGTAGCACGGAAAAGACCACCATTTTAAAAGGCAAGGATGAAGAACACCCTCATCAATTAGAAAGAAAAAGACCAAAGCACACAACTGAAACAAGCCAGGGCACCTGAGTCTTTCTTGGTAAAGGCTCAAACAATGGATTAATTTCAAAAAGGAATAAAGACTTCTGCAGTTACTTTACAAGACAGTTAAAATTTTTCAAAGTAGATTCATACTAAGTAAGAAAAAAGAGGAAAACAAAAGAAAAACGAATGGAAACAGCAAAATCTCTTTGGAGAAGATTATTTAGAAGGTTTTTTAAAAATCAAAATCACGAGATTTGGGTAACAGTCCTATCCCTGTAACTAAGTTATTCTGCTATTTTGATTGCAGCTTGTGTGTAATTATACATCCGCCAGGATCAATTGCAAAACAGCCAGAGAAAACTCAGAGCACTACCCAAATTCAATATACATGAGGGGAAATAGTACAAAATTCAAATGTTAGGGACAATCTTTTTACTGACGTATGTATAACTCTTCATTCTTATTATATATGTGACATTTATTGATGAGGGCACTATTATGTGGTATGACTCAGATTAAAGCGAATTTCCTATATAAGAAATGGGAAATTTACCTCAGAAATAATTCAAAATAAATTCTCTACAAGTAGACAGACCTAGGCCTGTATTAGTTGGATAATCATTTATAAATCATTTACAATCATTTATATCAATCGCCATAGTTCAGGAAATTCAGCCATGGAAAAGATGCTAAACAAAATCTAAGATGAATGAAAATAGAGTCCCAGGTCAGTAGAACAGTTTTGTTAATGTCTAGAGAAGTGGTTCTCAATCTTCCTAATGCCGTGGCCCTTTAATACAGTTCCTGTATTAGGTTGAGAACCACTTGTCTAGAAAGTACCGGGTAGAGGTGTGGGACAGATTTCTCCTTGGTGTGAAGGGTAGCAAGCAGGAGGCCCAGGGGAAAGGTAACAATTTGTATAGCTTTGACATTGTGAGCCGTTTTCTATGGGGCTTTTTTGTATTTACAGTAATCACTTCCTCATATTATCTATTAAGACTAAGTAAAATCCTTTGTGAAAAATTCAGCTGGTGTCAGTTAATTTGAGTGAAAACAAAATGATTTTGTACAAATTCAGGTTTAAAAAAGAGAAGCATTGTACCCTTTAGGATCAGAAGAAGTGGGAGACAGCTACCATTTATGGAGCACTTATTATGTCCCCCACACCACCATACATATTCCATTAATTTATAAACAACTCCATCAGGTAGGTATTATCAGCTCCATTTTATAGATGAGGAAATGGAAACACAAGAAATTACAACTATGTAACTCTAACAAGGTTACATAACAAACAGGTGGCAGAACCAAGATTTAAACCTAATCTTTCTGCTCTCCTGTTAATACTTATAACCAGTATTTTTTCCTGTCTCTACAAAATGAGAATCAAACTGAAAGACACCCCCCCCAAAAAAAAAATAAAAACTCAAAGGAAGAATCAGAGTTCTTCGAATTAAAAGCCACAGAGCCACAGAGATAAGTAAGAAGAATAAATTCCTAGCTGGGCATGGTGGCTCACACCTGTAATCCTAGCACTCCAAGGACAGCTCAAGTTCAGGACTTCAAACCAGTCTGAGCAAAACTGAGTCCACCAAAAATAGAAAAAATTAGCCATGCAAGGAGGTTGCAGTGCATTCTAGCCAGGGGAGGGAAGGGGTGGGAACGGAAGGGAAAAAATAAATAGAACTCCCAAACAGAATTTTCTTTTTTAAGTTAAATATTTTAAAAAAAAAAAAAAAAAGCTATACTCGGGTGGCACCTGTGGCTCACAGAGTATGGTGCCGGCCCCATATGCCGGAGGTGGCAGGTTCAAACCCAGCCCTGGCCAAAAAAACTACAAAAAAAAAAAAAGCTATACTCCACCATGAATTCAGACAACCTTGTGTCTGGCATAATCTCTGCTCCTTGTGCTTTCTGTCTGGTTAGAAAGGAAACAGAGATGAACAATCACAATTAGGTGGATACACTGCTAACAGTGGGGGATCAAGGAAGACTCCCTGAAGGAAATTACATTTAAATTGAAGCCTGAAAACATAAATGAATAAGAGTGTATTTTTAAAAGATCAAAAGGCTGCAAAGAAAACAAAAGGGCTAGTGTGGTGGTTCACACCTGTAATTCTAGCACTCCAGAAGGCCGAGGCGAGTGGACTGCCTAACCTCAGGAACTGAGACCAGCCTAAACTATAGGGAGACCCCTTCTCTGAAAAATAGCCAGGCATTGTGGCAGATGCCTGTAGTCCCAGTTACCTGAGAGGCTGAGGCAAGAGGATCACTTTAGCCCAAGAATTTGGGGTTGCTAAGACGCATGGCACTCTACCAAAGGGTGACCAAGTAAGACTCTGTCTCCAAAAAAGAAAAAAACAGCAGCCAGGCACAGAGGCTCATGCCTGCAATCCCAGAACTTGGGAGGCCAAAGCAGGTGGATTGCCTGAGCTCACAGGTTCAAGACAAGCCAGAGTCTCGGGGAGACCTCGTCTCTAAAAATAGCCAGGTGTTGTGGCAGGCGCCTGTAGTCCCAGTTATTTGGGAAACTGAAGCAAAAGAATCACTTAAGCCCAAGAGTTTGAGGTTGCTGTGAGCTATGACATCATTGCACTCTATCAAAGGTGGCAAAGACTCTGTCTCAAAAAAAAAAAAAGAAGAAGAAAACAAAAGGCCAATAACCACAAGAAAAGGCACTCAACATCACCAGGGAAATGTAAATCAAATCATAATAAGATAACACTTCACAGTCCCAAGAATGGCTATAATCAAAAAGACAAATACTAACAAGAACTAGAGGCAACTTGGAGAAATCTGAACCTTCACACAATAGATTGCTGGTGGAACTATAACATGTTGTAGCCACTCTGGAAAACAGTTTGGCAGTTCCTCAAAATGTTAAACACCAAGGTACCATATTACCCGATAATTTTACTATAGAGACATAGTCCCCCAAAAAATGAAAACAAAAGTCCACAAAAAGTTTGCACATGAATGTACACAGCTGCATTTTTTAGAACAGCCAAAAAATGGATGGAACTAGTCCACATGCTCATCAATTAATGAATAAAATACGGTATAACCATACAATGGACTATTACTTGGCAATAAAAGGAAATGAGGTGCAGGTGTACACTACATCACATATCTTCAAAACATTATACCAAGTCAAAGCAGCCAAAAAAGACTGTATGATTCCATTTATGTAAAATGTCCAGAATACACAAATCTGTAGAGATAGTAAGTAGATTAGGGGTGTTGCTTAGGGCTGAGAGATAGGTAGAGAAGAATATGAGAAGTAAATGATAATGGATATAGAGTTTCTTGTGGACATAACTAAATGTTCTGAAATTGAGGTGGTTGTATAACCCTATGAACACACAAAAACTGTATGCTTTAAATGGGTAAATTGTATGATATGTGAATTATATCTCAAGAAAGCTGCTACTGCTATAAAACAAAAATCAAAGCTCAGTGCCTGTGGCTCAGTGGGCTAAGGCGCCAGCCACGTACACCTGAGCTGCTGGGTTCGAATCCAGCCTGGGCCCGCCAACCAAAAATGATGGCTGCAACCCAAACAAAAAAAATGGCCTGGCATTGTGGCGGGCGCCTGTAGTCCCAGCTACTTGGGATGCAGGGGTAAGAGACTCGCTTGAGCCCAGGAATTGGAGGTTGCTGTGAGCTGTAATGCCACAACACTGTACCCAGGGCGACAGCTTGAGGCTCTGTCTCAAAAAAAAAAATCCCATCAAGTTATTTTGTGGATACTGACAAACTGATTCTATAGTTTATCTAGAAAGGCAAAAGACCCACAGTAGCCAATGCAATATCCAAAAAAGAAGAACAAAGTTGGAGGACTGATACTACCTGACTTCACTACCTTCCTTTATACAGTAATCAAGATGGTGTGTTATTTGCAAAAGAACAGACCAGCACAGCAACACACAGAAAAGATAGCCCACAAACAGGCTCACGTAAATACAGTCAACTGACCTTTGACAAAAAAGCAATGGGAATGCAACAGAGCAAAGATGATCTTTTCAACGAATAGTGCTGGCACAACTGGACATCCACATGCCAAAAAAAGAATGGCACAGACCTTATGCCCTTCGTAAATTAACTCAAAATAGATCACAGACCTAAATGTAAAGTGCAAAACTATAAAACCCCTAGAAGACAACATAGGAGAAAACCCAGATGGCCTCAACTTCATGGTATGGTAATGGCTTGGATATGCTAATGGTTTTTTAGACAGACCTGAAGTGCAACGCACAAAAGAAAGAATTGATTAAGTTGGACTTAGTCAAAATCAAAACCTTCTGCTCTGAAAAAGACACTATCAAGAGAATAAAAAGAAAAGTCACAGACTGGAAGAAAGTATTTCAAAAAGGCATATCTGATAAATGACTACTATCCAAAACATACGAAAAACCCTGAAAACTCAAAAACAAGAAAATGAACAACTCAATTAAAAAACCTGCATAAGACCTAAAAAGGTACCTCACCAAAGAAGATATACAAATGGCATATGGGCTTATGAAAAAATGTTCAATATTATATGTCATTAGGGAATTTCAGATTCAAACAACAAAATTAAAACCACTACGCCCTTACTAGAATGGCCCAAATCCAAAATACTGAAAACACCAAATGCAGATGAGGATGTAAAGTAACAGTAACTGTCATTTATTGCTGGCAGGATTGTCAAACAGTATAGCCGCTTTGTAAGACAGCTTCTATTTCTTAGAAGACTAAACATACCCTTACTATATGATCCATTAATCACATCACGAGGTATTTATTCACATGAACTGAAAATTTATATTCACCCAAAAACCTACACAAAAACATTTACAGTAGCTTTATTTCTAATTGCCAAAATGTGGCAGCAATGAAGACGTCTTTCAGTAGGAAAATGGATACACTGTGGTATATCCAGACCATGGAATATTACTCGGTGCTACAAAGACGTGAGTAAACTAGCTACCAACAGAATATTGAAGGACTCCACTCAGTGAAGCAAAGAATCACTCTGCCATGTCCTTCTCAAATTTCTAACCCATAAAATTGTGATACATAATAAAATGGTTACAGTTTTAAGCCATGAAAGAAAAAAAAAATGATCTGTCAAGTCATGAAAAGACAGGGAAGAAATGTAAATATATTTTACTAAGTGAATGAAGCCAATCTTAAAAGGCTACAGAGAGTAGGATCCAACCACACATCACTGTAGAAGAGAGAAAACTATAAAGACAGTAAAAGGATCAGTGGCTGTCAGGGGCTAGGTCAGGAAGGAGGAATAAAAAGGCAACGCACAAAGGATTTTAGAGCAGTGAAATTATTGTGTATGATACTACAATGGTGGATATAGGTCATTATACATCTGTGAAAATAAAAAAATGCACAACACTAGGCACCAGGGGTGAACCCTAATGTAACATACAGACATTGAGTGATAAGGACACACCAATGTAAGTTCATCTGTTGGAACAATGCACCATCCTGGCCATGATTTGGGTAGTGGGGGAGGTCATCCATGCATATAGATAGGCAGAAGGTATATAGGAACTCTGTATTCTCGGCTCAATTTTACTCTGAACCTACATTACTTCTTTACACGTAGTCTATTTAAAGATGAAAAATGAAAAATAAAATTTAACATTTCTAATTTCACCATGGAGCTTAATCCATAATCTTATTTTATATTCTACTATTTTCTCATACTGAGACTAAAAGAGAACCAAAGTATTTTTATAAGTCCATATTTTTAGCCACATACAGTGACACACACCTGTAGCCCCAACCACTCAGGAGACTAAGGCCAGAGGAAGACTGAGTCCAGGCTGGGCAACATATTGAGAACTCGTCTCTAAAAAGAGTTAAAAGGCTCGGCGCCTATGGCTCAATGGGCTAAGGCACCAGCCACGTACACCTGAGCTGGCGGGTTCAAATCCAGTCTGGGCCCGCCAAACAACAATGATGGCTGCAACCAAGAAATAGCCTGGCGTTGTGGTGGGCACCTGTAGTCCCAGCTACTTGGGAGGCAGAGGCAAGAGACTCGCTTGAGCCCAGGAATTGGAGGTTGCTATGAGCTGTGATGTCACAGCACTCTATCCAGGGTGACAGCTTGAGGTTCTGTCTAAAATAAATAAATAAATAAATAAAAAGACTTAAAAATTTTTTCAATTAAAAAAATATGCAAATTCATATGTTTAAGTAATCCCTTCAAATCTGAGTCTTGTCAAAATTTTAGCACCATTTCCTAGGATGGTGGCCTTTACATGATATTTAAACATTTGGATGCTTTGGGTGCAAAGTAACATACAGATATTTAGACAGAGCTACATGCTACTAGTACTGGGGGAAAAAGGTAAAATATGTACTATTTACTTTTAGTCAAGCATAGCTATTACTACAAAACCTAATGATTTAAATACATTTTCCCAAGAAAATGTCTTTGTACTTGGGGAGGAACTGGTATTTTTAAAAGATCTAATTATTCAGCACTCAGGCAAAGTATCTTTGCATTAATTTATTCTATAGGAAAAAAGGAAAAGTTACATAATGGAGATAATGTTCTATTTCACAGGACAAGCAAACCAACTCCTTCAGCTCTTTCTAAAAAGGATCCTAGTTTTATGATAGGCAATTCCTTTCCTAAATACACATCGAATAAAATTATGTGTCACTGCTGAAATTCTTAACTGGGTTGTTTCCAAACATCTGATGCATTCCTCCAGCGACTTCCAGAACTGAGTCAGCCTTGCCCCAAGGAACAGCTAGGCAGGCCCCTTCATTGCCTCCGTGCCTGAACTTCCTGATCTTGACACAAGGAAGCACCGGCCCTGCCAACACTGAGGGCATGCTCTGGACAAAAGCTTGTCCTTTATTTCCCTTTTAAAGTATTTTAAAAACAAGTAATGGCACCTGCCTTTAAAATGTCACAATCACTCCTTTGTTCCTTTCATTGATTTTGTAATACCTTTTCTAACATTCCTTACCTTGGACATCTTTTATCACAGTGTTTTCAATTTAAAACTCAGCCCCACCCCAAGCTTCAGCGTGGATCAGTCAGCTGGGTGCTCTTGACAATGAGGGCTATGGGAAACATCCCTGGGGGCTCCGATTCAGTAGTCTGTAGGACAGACTGGACTGGTTACACATCCTACATGGGGCTGCCGCAGGGGCCTCAAGGACCACCCCTTGAGAAACACAGCTTCCAAGAACAGAAGTGTGCTTTCAGCATCTTGTAGGCGGAGGAACAGAGTAGAACTTAGAAGCCCTAAAGGTATAAAACCCCACGTACAGGTGTATTTACTAGGTGCCAAATGACTTCTTTGGTTCTCCTCAGTGAGCATACAGTATAGAATATAGACGCATGTGCTCAGAGGCATTTTAGGGTCCCCAGCTAAAACCGGGGAAATGATCCATTCCTTTGGACTTTTTATCATGCAAATTCTCCCTTAAGCAGAAATGAGAGAAAGAGAGAAAATAAGCCCATCCCCAAGGTCTAGAGCCCAAAGGAGTTGGTTTCCCTGCCCCCCTCATCCTGCCACAAGTGATCATGGCAGGGAGGAGGTGTGGAGGAGGAGAAGGAGTTGAGTTCAGTGGAACAGTAGTTCTCAAGCCATAGCTGTGTCAAAAACACCTGAGATGGCAGGTTCGAATCCAGCCCAGGCCCACCAAACAACAATAACGGTTGCAACCAAAAAATAGCCAGGCATTGTGGTGGGCGCCTGTAGTCCCAGCTACTTGGGAGGAGGCAGGAGAATTGCTTGAGCCCAGGAATTGGAGGTTGCTGTGAGCTGTGATGCCACAGCAGTCTACCCAGGGCAACAGCTTGAGGCTCTGTCTCAAAAAAAAAAAAAAAAAAGTTTCGCCAGTACCCTGCTAAGATGCACCGTAGGTGTGTTCCTATATATATAAACTTTTTTTTTTTTTGAGACAGTCTCACTGTGTCACTCTGGGTAGAGTGTTGTGGCATCAGCTCACAGCAACCTCAACTCCTGGGCTCAAGCGATTCTCTTGTCTCAGCCTCCCAAGTAGCTGGGACTACAGAGGCCCATCACAGCACCTGGCTATTTTTTTGTTGCAATTGTCATTGTTGTTTTAGCTGGCCTGGGCCAGGCTGGAACCCGTCAGCCCTGGTGTCCATGGCCAGTGCCTACCCACTGAGCTACAGGCACTGCCCAAAGGGCCTGGTTTTGTTTAGAAATTAATTCTCACAGAGTTCCTTTGTAGCATTGTCCCTGTAAAGATGTACCGGGATCTTAGTGTTAGTGTTAGATGTTCACACTAACTTCCATACTGCATATAGTTAGTTCTTTTGTCAAAATTTTTTTTTCACATTTTAGTTACACAGTTCTACAGTTATATCCTTCATAGAAATAAGAACTGTTTTTTTTTTTTTTCAATTAGACTCTAAACCTGTTAACTACATTTTTACAAATCTCCAAATTTAGGTAAATGAAATAAAGATAACATCAGCTCAGATATTATCCTGTATAAACTTATGAGTGTCTTTCCTTTTAGTTTGTATACATGAATGTATTATAGACAGAACTGCAAAGGAGACCAATAAAAGCAGGAAGACAAAGGCATAAAGGATGCATTCAGTTCCTAAATTCACTTTGGAAAACTGTGGTGAAAAGTTAAGTATCAGAAGAGCAAGAAGAGAAAGACAGGAACGAAGATTGTAAAATACTTACTAGTCACAGAGAATAATATTACATTTTTGTTATTTGCATTGATTCAGCAGAAGAGATTAAGGAAAGACAGTGTATAAAATCTCAATTCAAAGGAAAAAGTATATTTCAAAAAAACAGGAATAGATTTATTCTTTTTATTTATTATTTATTATTTTTTTTTGAGACAGGGCCTCAAGCTGTCACCCTGGATAGAGTGCTGTGGCATCACAGCTCAGAGCAACCTCCAATTCCTGGGCTCAGGCGAGTCTCCTGCCTCCACCTCCCAAGTAGCTGGGACTACAGGCGCCTGCCACAATGCCCGGCCATTTCTTGGTTGCAGCCGTCATTGTTGTTTGGCGGCCCGGGCTGGGTTCGAACCCGCCAGCTCAGGTGTACGTGGTTGGCGCCTTAACCTGTTGAGCCGCAGGTGCCAAGCCAGGAATAGATTTTTTAAAAGTCCCTCGATCTCTGAGCAATTTCCGAGTTGTAAAAGCAGCTAGGTGTTGTCCCACAAGGGTATCTGGACACTTTTGGTCAGCAAGATAGGAGCTAGAATGCGAGCTGAGCTGCATCTACATTTCTTGGCTTCCTCAAAATTCTGAAGCATACTAGACTGGGAGCTAGCAGCACAGTCAGCCCACAGGTACATTTCTTGCCTCTGATGCCCAGCTCCAGAATGTACCCTCTAGTGTCCTGCTCCCTGGGAAGGGTGAAGGATAGGGTAGGCATCTGGGAAGGGATCAGGTCGAGGGTTTGGTTTCAAGGTCACAAACCCTTAGTTGTGGGAATTAGTTTTGAACTTGGCCTTGCCTCTGGATGGGTGCCCATAGACGGGTCACCTGGTTATGTCCTGTGCTCCTAGTTTTCCCTTATATTAAAGGCAATGGAGGCCACTTATTTTCATGGGTAGATTTAAGATATAATGACAGGATTTCCCGTGTGAGAAAAGACAAATGCTTTTCTGTAGAATAATAAACACTCCACAATTCCATAGAGTCAATCCTTTATTTGTTCCTCCTGCCCTGACAATGGGAAGTCCCAAAGCCTCTTTAGCCTCACGCCCAAGGCCACTGTGCAAGCACAAACTTCAAGGAGGAGCATAAAGATAAGCTGAGGATCCCTTGGGAGGAAGGTATTAGCGTGTTCAGAACCCTGCCCCGTCCCACTTCCTCACTTTTCTCTCAGCCTCACATTCTCTGGCTCTATCCCACTTTATCTGCCCCTGGAGCATTTCCATTATTTACCCTGTTTTACGTGTTGGCAATCAGTTTTCCTCTTGGTTCAGCTGGGACTTGGTTGGAATTTAAAACAAAAAACAAAAACAAACTGAAGGAAGAGCAAGAAAATTTCAGAGCGTAGAAATGGATAGGTTTACAAAAATCCAGGGTTTTTTAAATCCTAATCACCGAGGTCTAGCGATAGCCTGGTTATGTTGGACCGTGGTGCAGGCCCCAGTGCCAGCGCTTTTTCCTGGCCTCTGCACTGTCTGGGCTAATGGGGCAGAGGCCAGAATGAGCTCCTTGGGTTGACTTTGAAACAAATGCTCTCTGAGGACTCTCCGGAGGAGTTTTGGTTCCTTCTGGAACTTGGTTCTGTGTCTGTTTTCTAGGATTAGCCTTCAGATTGATCCAGATTCGGGGCTCGATTTACTTTCTGTCATCAGACCCTTGACTGTTTTGGCCCAGGCTTGGCTCTGTCTTTCTTACAAAACAAACCGCAACCCCTCCCACCCCATGCGCACACACAAACAAAAGCATTTCCCTCTCTGCTCTGTGAGGGGTTCTGCTCCGTGCTCTGGCCTTCACATTTACCTGTTTAGCACTGGCACTCGGTTAGTCTTACTGGATCTGCTCTCTGGAAATGCTGCTTTTGCTCTAATGTTTTTTTCCCTAACTTGTTAGTCTGTCTGACAGGTCCCACCAATCATTCAGGGCCCTCTCCCTCCTGGGAGTGAGCTCGCTGGATCTGACCATTTTAGTTACACAGTTTAAAAACAAAAACCACACGTACATACGCAGACCTGCTCAACATCAAGGAAAGAGGAGGAATGTTTACCACTGTATCTGCCCCCGGGAGCATTTCCATTATTTATCCTAATTTAGGTGTGGGAAATCAGTTTTCCTCTTGGTTCAGCTGGGACTTGATTGGAATTCAAAAAAAAAAAAAAACAGACAAAAACACCCCCACAAAATCCCCCCCAAAACAAAATAAATAAACTGAAGCAAAAGAAAATATCAGACCACAGAGATGGATACAGTGGATAGGTTTATAAAACCCAGATTATTTTTTTAATCTCCATGTCACCTTGTTCTAGTGATAGCCTGGTTGTGTTGGCATAGTTCATGGAGGACCCAGTGCCAATCCTTTCCCGGTTTTCCCAACTTGAAACTTCTTTTCTGCAAAGGTTTAAAACCCATGATCAAAGGATTCTCGGGTCCTGGCAATAATTTTTATACTAAACAACTTAGCCTCTAGAGGTTTGGTTCCATAGAGGTTGAGCACACAGGCTCTGGAGGCAGGCCATTGGGTTTAAATGCTGGCTTTGCAGTTTCCTAGCTAGTTAATTACTGGTAAATTACTTATAGTTCCACACCTTAGTTTCCCCATCTGAAATATAGAGGAGAGATAATCATGACTACTGTGGTAGTCACTGTGAATGTTTAATTAATACTTGTAAAGAACATTCCACAGGGGCTGGTGCAGTGTGAGTAGTTGGTACATGTCCACCACCGTTATGATCTCTGTATGGGCCTCTAGGACAGATACAGTTTTAAAAGGTAATGGCTACAAGCAGCGCCTGTGGCTCAAAGGAGTAGGGCGCCGGCCCCATATGCTGGAGGTGGTGGGTTCAAACCCAGCCCCGGCCAAAAACTGCAAAAAAAAAAGAAAAAGGTAATGGCTGGCATAGTGGTGTTAGCAACAGGACTGAAATTAAAATTTAGAGAACAGCTAAGGGTAACTCCAGTGGCCCCTGCAATGACAGGTGAGTTAGGTCAATGAACAAGATGGACTGTGAAAAAGGCTACTTCAGCTCGGTGCCCATAGCACAGTGATTATGGCGCCAGCCACATACATGGAAGGTGGCTGGTTCAAACTTGGCCTGGGCCAGCTAAACAACTACAACAAAAAAATAGCTGGGCGTTGTAGTAGGCACCTGTAGTCCCAGCTACTTGGCAGGTTGAGGCAAAAGAATCACTTAAGGCCAAGAGTTTGAGGTTGCTGTGAGCTGTGACGTCACAGCACTCTACCAAAAAAAAAAAAAGGCTAATCCCTTGAAATGCTAAATAACTGTGTTTCTGTTGTAGGGTGCAGGAACCTCCCAAGACTTTTGTCCTATTTCATGTTTGTGCTGGTATTCACCTCTCCAGGATAGTACCCACCAAAGTTATTTTAGTTTATTTTTTTTTTTGTAGAGACAGAGTCTCACTTTATCGCCCTGAGTAGAGTGCTGTGGCATCACACAGCTCACAGCAACCTCCAGCTCTTGGGCTTAAGCAATTCTCTTGCCTCAGCCTCCCAAGTAGCTGGGACTACAGGCGCCCGCCACAGCGCCCGGCTATTTTTTTGTTCGGCCGAGGCTGGGCTTGAATCTGCCACCTTTGGTATATGGGGCTGGTGCCCTACTTGCTGAGCCACAGGAGCCGCCCCACCAAAGTTATTTTTATGACCAGTTTTCCAATTCTCCAAACTCACTCTGAATCCTGATTCCATCAACGTGATGTGGGACTCATCTGCTGCTTAGTGCCAGCTGGGCATGTAAATCACTCGATTCTCTGTCGCCCAGGACTCTGAATAAAATGTTGACATAACAAGTTCCGACAATGCCTGCTATAAAAGACCGAATAACATTTCTTATGGAATAAATCAGATGGTCATCTTACCCTTCTCCAAGACAAATCCAAATACATCCTTTATCAAAAAAAAAAAAAAAAAAACTTCCTACATCGTTACAATAGCTCAAATGAGAAGGTTCCCTTGCTTAGCAAGAGCAGGTTCAAATGTAATAGCATTAATAATTATGCTGAGCATGTTCCAACACAAATACATTTACTAAGATGCCGTAAAAAGCAGGCACTTACCAGCCCACAATCAGTGTTAATGTCTCATTTTAATGGCCCCTCTGAATAAGCAAATATACAGAATCAGGCTTCCACACAGAAAAGAGGTGAAACATACAAAGAAAAATTTCTTTGGGTCATTTACTCATAACTCTGGACTAACTAGGACTAGAACAGACTAGGACTAGAAGAGAACTTAATTTGATGAATCGAATTTGTAAAATACTCATAGCTAGCCAGGCAGAACGGCTCATGCCCATCATCCCGGCACTTTGGGAGACAGAAGCAGGAGCATGTCTGAGGCCAGGAGTTTCAGACCTGCCCCCCAACACACACACAGAAATACCTGCTATGCTCTTGTCCCCAGAGTCTCAGCACAGAACTTTGGCTTGCGGGGAGAATAGCTGTTTCTCCCTCTGTACTCACCATTATTTCAATGAAAGGCATCAGCCTAAAAGAACTTCCTCCTTATTTTCTTTCTTTCTTGTCCTCATTCCTTCTCCCTCCCTCCCTTTCAGTAAACCTATGGATTTCAGGGCTAAAGCATTCAGTCTTTCATCATTAAGTATCACGATGGCCATAGGGTTTTACTGTTTTGTTTTGTTGTTTCTTTTTTTTTTTTTAATTATGGAGATGAGATCTCCCTCTGTCATCCACCCAGGGGCTCAAGCGATTCTCCCACCTTAGCCTCCCTCCCTAGTAGCTGGGACTACCACCACATCTGCTTTTTTTTTTTTTTTTTTAATAGAGACAGGGTCTCACTATGTTCCCCAGACTAGTCTCAAATTCCTGGCCTTAGAGATACTCATGCCTCATCCTCCTAAACTGCTGTGACTGTGGGCATAAGCCCTTGTGCCTGGCTAGCTATAGGTATTTTATAAATTCCATTCATGAAATTTAGGACATTCTCTTCTAGTCCTAGTTTGCGGGGAGTTTCTATCATCAAGAGGTGTTGAATTTAATTGATTGCATTTTCTGAGTATGTTGAAATGATCACATGGATTTTGTCCCTATTTTAATTAATATGAGGTATTACATTAATTAATTTTTGAGGGTTAAAGCAATTTTACATCCCTGGGCTAACTCCTAGCTGGTCATGATGTACAGTGATTTCTATATATTGCTGGACTCTATTTTCTATTATTCTATTAAGGCTCTTTGTGTTTCTGCTTGTGAGGGATACTGGTCTGTAGTTTGTGTCTGGTTAACAGACCCTTATCTAGCTCAAGCACACCTTCTTGCTGTCTCCTGGTCTGTTAGACAGAGCCTAACTCTTTCAGCCAATTGTTAGCTAAAGAGTCTTTAAACTCACCCATAACCTCTAAGCCCCCGCTTTGAGATGTCTCATCTTTTCAGGACAAACCCAATGTATGCCTTTCACGTACTGATTTATGATTTTACCTATAATTCCTGTCTCTCTGAAATGGATAAAACCAAACTGTAACCCCATCATCCTGAGCCCATTTGCTCAAGGATCCCTGGGTGTGGCTCCAGTTCATGGTCCTCAAATTTGGCTCAGAATAACCTCTTTAAATTATTTTACAGAGTGTAGCTTCTTTTCCATTGACATCCTACGCATAAAGTCTAGTTTTTCTGAGTGGCATAAAATACCCTAGTCTAGGACCCAGCCCAATGTCTTCATATCAGCCTCATTTTCCACTTCCTGGACATGTTCACATTTCCACGGAGTCCCGCACAGTTTCCTGTGCCTCAATAACTTCCCTCCACACGTCTTTACACTCCTAGTCTTTCAGACCCGGAGAAAATGTTATCATCTTATGATACTATTTCTAATTTATGAAGGCAAAGTATACACCACGTGTGTTATAAACAAGAGGAAAGAAAAAGAAGTTCAATAAATGATGGAATGGTAAGTCTTCGGCTAGCTGTGGTACTAAAAGATATCTCCTTTTACATACCAGAATAAATATTTCATATTTAAAAGATGAGATTTTATAAAATAAAGTACAGGAAAGGATAAGAAGAGAGATTTGAGGGTAAGTAAGATAGATAAAACACATACATTATCTCTCTTTCCTCCTTAAAAAATTACCTAAGTACCTTCAGGGAGAAGGTAACAAAAAGCTAAATAGTTTCTGCCCTTGTGTTCCAGAAAGATGAAGGCATGTTGTCCTCAGCTTCTTCTTCATACTTGCTACTTGAAAGCAGAAGGAGGGTTAACCAAAGGGTTAACCAAAAGGGTTAACCAAAGGGAGCAGTCGGTCTACCTAGATCTCCTCCCCAATCTTACAACCTTCTTCCTCACTTCTGTAGAAAACTGTAGTTTACTTTCTAGAGATGTGGAACCAGAGAGGGTTTGAACTCTGGAACACGAGGTGTGGAGGGGATGAGCCACCAATATCCTGAAAGGGAGGTGTATATAGAATGAAAGTCTTAATAATAAATAGTAGAATCTCCCAGAGTTCTGAGAGGCAGGATTACGTTATATCCTTTAGAACAAAGATCAGAAGATTTCTTGCTTATGAAACTGACCAGCCCTAAACAAAGAACCTTTCTATGCTGAAATAAGGGGGAGGGTGCCCAGAGAAGCAGCTGTACTCCCACTCAAGGAATCTATTGTGAGCCCGCCCACTGAAACTCCTCCCTTGCAAGGAGGGCTTCCAATCAGCTACTTCTTTCCTTTAAAATTATTCTTCATTAAGTCTTAATGATTTAAAGCGAAAGGTGATTCATTTCATGCTGACCAAAGCCTGGACCCTGGGGCATTGTTCAGCTTCTCTCACCCTTTAAAAAGTTAGTGAAGAAGCATCCTTAACCAAGATTGGGTCTGTGGTCAGCCAATGTTGGCAGACGCACACCTCCACCTTTGCACTGGCTAGTCCAAATTTTATTACCCGAAAAGAGATAATGCTTCAGAAGAATGTAATAGATAATTTCACTTTGAATTATAGAGCATTCTTATCAAAATTATTATTCCTGGCTGCCTCACCTGTAATCTAAGGGTTTTAGTAAATAACTAAAAACTTACTTTTAATTAGTAATCTATTCCCTATGCAGAAATATAATCAACTAGTGCAAGAAAAATCCTCAGAATTGAACAGCCTTATCTTCTTCTTGGTAAAGAGGACCAGAGGTCATTCTGCTCTTCTGTTATTTAGGGAAAAACAGGCAAAAGAAAGTGCTGGCTAATGTCAGGCCATGTGCATGAATGACCTGTCATGCTTGATTTTGAAATCTTTCATACTATATTTTTACTGTACCTTTTGTTTGTTTAGATACTAAATACACAGATACTTACTATTGTTTTACACTTACCATATTCTATATAGTGACATGCTGGACAGGTGTGTAGCCAAGGAGCAACAGGTGACAGCACACAGCTTGGGTATGTAGCAGGCTGCAGCACCCAGGTTGTGTAAGCGCACTCCGTGGTGTTTGCACAATGACAAAATTGCATAAGGACACATTTTTTAAAAGTATCCTGATCTTAAAAAAAAAAAAAAAAAGTATCCTGATCTTTAAGCAATATATGTCTGTCTACGAATATGTTTACTACTTAAAGTACTAATTACTTTATTAATTAGTTATTAATTTATTGTCTCAGCTCTAAATCTATCCTTTGTCACCCTGCTTCTATAGACTGTCTTTGCTCCATCAGCTTCTTCCAGCACCAGGGAGCCACTTTTGCAGACCAACCCTGGCCCAGACCCTGTGGATATTTCTGTGATAGACATGTGCACTTTGAAAAGGCATACATCTCAGCCTGGGGTGGAAAGAGTTAGGATTTCTCCTAAACCTTTCCTTTGTTTTTTGTTTTTTTTTTTGAGACACAGTCTCACACCTCGGTAGAGTGCTGTGGCGTCACAGCTCACAGCAACCTCAAACTCTTGGGCTCAGGGGATTCTCTTGCCTCAGCCTCCCAAGTAGCTGGGACTACAGGCACCCCCCACAATGCCTGGCTATTTTTTGTTTGTTTTTGTAGTTGTCATTATTATTTGGCAGGCCCAGGATGGGTTCAAACCCACCAGCCCTGGTGTATGTGGCCGGTGCCCCAGCCCGCTGAGCTATAGGCACCAAGCCTCTCCTAAATCTCTTATTCCTTTATCCTTCTCTCTCAGTCTACTGGTAGTAGTTTCTTTTTCATATTTGGTACTTACAGATCCTTTAGAATCCCATTTTATCCCTTTTAGTAATTAAATACCTAGGATTAACAATTTATTCTGATAGATTTCCCTTGTTCAGATAACTGGTGTGATTTCTGTCTCCTGCCTGTAGTTACACACCCTGACTGCTATAGAATTGGTACCTGAAATTGTCCCAGGAGACAGACCTTAACAGATTGGTTTGGAGGACTGAGTAAAATGCTGAGCTTTATGCCAGTGGGAATTAGATGCTATTATAGTAACCCATGCATGCAGCAACATTACAATTATCACCTATGGTTAATTGCAATTAAATGCCAATTAAGTAAGTGTTGTGGGAGCCCATGCAGCTGCTGCACTTGATCACTATAAACTCTTCCAAGTACATTGGAGCACTTACAGAAAGATAATGACAGGCTCAAGTCCTTTAACTCTGATAAAAGCATGGTCTTAGAGTCATATAACTTCTGTAGCTGCCTTAAAATAATCTCATTTCTTATAGCCACAGGGTTGCTGTTGCTGAAAATCAAACATAAATCTAAGGTTGCATGATGACATCATTCACAGACCCACTATGAATTTCACGTGAAAGTTAGGACATTGATGGGGAAACATCTTGAGGTGAGAGCATCTGGTTGAACTCAGATTAGAGAACCTCAGATCCCTGTGACACTAGTCTAAGCGTCCCTTATGAGTAGCAGATTTTCCTCTTAATGTTCGAGATTACTAGCCTTCCTGTGATAATCTCAGAAGTATGTTCTTTCTTCTCAAGATCCACCACAACCATCCTATGTTTACAGCAGATCCATAACTGCAGCTGAATCTCAGCATGCTTTAGAGGGCCAGAACAGCTTTTGGAGGTAACAGGTTACACTCCAAAGAACCACAAGGTTTTTCGAATGTAGACCAGCAGAAACTGAGGAATATGTATAAAAATGGATTCTACAAGTATTAGATCAAGGAGGGCAGAATATCAAAATGGTTAAATGAAATGATATTGGCAGAATATCAAAATGGTTAAATGCAATGATATTGGCGCACTTCCTCACGATCTCAGATTTAGTGTGTAGGGGCCTCTGACGGCGCACTGGATGGATTTACTGAAACCTAGACTAGCTGCTGGTCTGCATCAGTGAGGCTGATGGCAGAGCTTCCTGGGCGTGGTGTGGCAGAGGGAGTTCAGTGGCTTGGGAAGTTAAGAGTGGATATATTATGTGCAATCTGCACGCCCACCCTGCAACTATGCCCCTTCAAGTCCTGATGTACTTCCTGGGGTATCTGTGCCCCAGTTTGTAGGCCTCCATCGTAGAGATTCTTCCAAGAGATTTGAGAGAGTAATAAGGTAAGATAGTAACTCAAGAGGGATGCAAGATCCAGAGAGGTTTTTCTGCTGTTGTTGGTATTGTTTTTGCTTTAAACCAACAAGCTCAAATATGTTATAGAAGTCAACTGAGAGGGAAGATGAAAATCTAGGCATGAAGATACAAACCCAGGGCGGCACCTATGGCTCAGTGGATAGGGCACCAGCCCCATATACCGAGGGTGGCAGGTTCAAATCCAACCCCGGCCAAACTGCAACAAAAAAACAGCTGGGCGTTGTGGCAGGCGCCTGTAGTCCCAGCTACTTGGGAGGCTGAGGCAAGCGAATTACTTGAGCCCAAGAGTTGGAGTTTGCTGTGAGCTGTGACACCACAGCACTCTATTGAGGGTGATAAAGTGAGACTCTGTCTCTTCAAAAAAAAGATACACACATACATACATAATCCTTGGCTTATAAACGACACAGGTTTGTTCCTTTTTTTTTTTTTTGAGACAAATTCTCACTTTGTCACTTTTGGGAGAGTGCCGTGGCAATCACAGCTCACAGCAACCTCCAACTCTTGGGCTTAAGTGATTCTCTTGCCTTAGCCTCCTGAGTAGCTGGGACTACAGGCGCCTGCCACAATGCCCAGCTATCTTTTGTTGCAGTTGTCATTGTTGTTTAGCAGGTCCCAGGCCGTGTTTGAACCTGCCAGCCTTGGTGTATGTGGCAAGTGCCATAACCACTGTGCTATGGGTGCTGAGCCAGAGATAGGTTTGTTTTAAGTTGAATTTGTATCTAAATTGGAACAGTTATGTTTACCTATTACCTGTCATAGCCTCTGTTCATGAGTGCTCGTTGTGCCTAAGTTGGGTGTTTGTAAGGTGGGGACTGCCTATATATACATAAACACATTTCAGAAAACCTCTAAAAATACAGTCCAGAGAGTCCTACTCAAGGTGGAGGATTCTGCCTTTAGGAATTAATCTGTTTTTTTCTGTGTTCACCCCCTTTCCTTCCCTTCTCTCACTAGTATGATGAGGACTCTTTACTGCTCTTCCCCAGATCACTATGGTAGCCACAAGTTACTGCCTTTGTGAGCAGAAAGAAACAAAAGCTGGGAGAAGGAAGCTGTGAAAGCTTTAACTCCTAGGGCCTACAAAAGAACCTGGCTATGAAAGGCAGGGGATGGGGCGTAAAAATCAGGTTTGAAAAGATGAGGAAAGAAGAATATCTTCAGCCCCCAAAGCAGACTGAAAGCAGAGGTGCTGACTATTAACCACATCGTACTGAGTCCTCCCCTCTGCGTGCTCATCGCCCGTGGCCAGCCCCCCTGCAGCATTCTCATGCTCTAGTCAGTCTGGACACCCCGTGGGGAGGGTGGTGTATCCCCTGTCCATGGGGATGGAAAGAACCAACTGGAAATTTCCCTGCGCACTGGGCTAAAAGTGGACAGAAAGCCCATGCAGTCTGAAAAGGGCCATCAAGTTTGAGCTTTATGTAAATACTTACATATAAATTTCATAAACACATATACAGATGTGAAAATATAAACAAGCTTTCCTAGAATACAGATGATGAAAACAATCAAGGAAATGAAGGAAGAAATGAAGGAAAATGCTGATAAAGCGGAAAAAGAAATGCAAAAACAGAATCAATTAAGAGAAGAATATAAAAAGGATATGGCAGAGATGAGGGAAATGAAGC
>CAUYON010132475.1:0-53919 GCA_963573935.1 Arctocebus calabarensis
TCCATTCTTGTGATGCTTTACTAAGAAGAATACATTCCACCTCCATGCAGGCAGGTTAATGCAAAAGCTGTAGGGTCTCTAGCCGGGCGCTGTGGCGGGCGCCTATAGTTCCAGCTACTCGGGAGGCTGAGGCAAGAGAATTGCTTAAGCCTAAGAGCTGGAGGTTGCTGTGAGCAGTGTGACGCCACGGCACTCTACCCCGGGCGATAAAATTAGACTCTGTCTCTACAAAAAAAAAAAAAAAAAAAAGAGCAAAGGATGTGAACAAACATTTCTCAAATGAAGACATAGAAATGGCCAATAGGTATATGAAAAATATCCAATATCACTAATCATCAGGAAAATGCAAATTTAAACTGCCATAAGATATCAGCTTACATCTTGTTAGAGAAACTATTATCAAGAAGATAAGGCTGAGTGTGGTGGCTCTTGTCTGGGATCCCAGCACTTTTGAAGGCCAAGGTGGGAGAACTGCCGAAGCCGGAGTTCAATACTAGTATGGACAACACAGCAAGACCCTGTCTCTACAAAATAAAAAGGACAAAAGGTAAGTGTTGGCAATGGTGTAGAGCATCGGTGGGAATGGTAGGAATGTAAATTAGCACAGCCCTATCAAAGTACTGCCTGAGCCATTCAATCCCAATGAAAATTAAATCAGTATGTCAAAGAGATTTCTGAACCCCCATGCTCACTATACTATTAGTCACAATACCCCAGACACAGAATCAACCGAAGGGTCAGTGACAGATGAACAGATAAAGAAAAATATACAGACAAACACACACGCACATACATGCGTGCACACACACACATATACACACACACACATACACACACACACACATGCACAGTGGGACGGATGCAGCCTGAACAAGGAAGGAAATCCATCAGGCACAGAAAATGGAAGAACCTGAGGAACATTACACTAAATAAAGTAAGTCAGTCGTGGAAAGACAAGGACTGCGTTCATTACCTTACTTACATGTGAAATTTTAAAAAGTCAAATTCATAAAAACAGAGAGTCAAATGTTGGTTTCCAAGGGCTGGCAAGAAGGTCAAGGGAAAAATGGGATGTGTGTCAAAGGGTACAAAATTTCAGGGAGAGGGGATGAGTAATTTCCGGAGAGCTGTGGTGACTACAGCCAATAACAACACGTTGTAAAGAAAACATTGCTAAGAGAGTAAATCTTAAATGTTCTCACCACAAAAAATGAGGAACATGTAAGGTTGATTAGCTTGATTTGATCACGTCACAATATGCACATATCAAAACCACGTTATACACCATATACATAGACACGCACACATACATAATTTCTATTTGTCAATTCTACCTTACTAAAATTCTGAGGGAAAGTGGTTAATAAAGATCTCTAAGACTAGGGCGGCACCTGTGGCTCAAAGGAGTAGGAGTAGCCCCATATGTTGGAGGTGGCGGGTTCAAACCCAGCCCCGGACAAAAAAAGTAGAACTTTCATAAAAATAATTCAGAATCTGGATAAGATTATATTTATTTTACTTAGCCTTTGTCATATACTTCTACTTTTCAAAGGACATATAGCATAAGGAGCTAGAGAGGTATTTTTGAGTTATGTGTGGAATAAAACATAAACCTACCTTGTATAATATAATAGCCAATTTACATCTCTGAATTTTTAAGAAAAATCTCTCTTAGAATCTGGTGTTAACTGAATGCTGAGGCAGCTAAGTGCTATTTTATTAAAATGAAGCTTATGCCCAGAATTGTGTCTTCCTGAAAGATGTTATATCACAGTTCCTCAGGTTTTCCAGTGACTGATTTTTTGTAAGTTAAAGACAGGATTACAAAAACCAAAGAAAGATTTGCCTAATTCCCATCTCCATGTGATTATCTTATAACACATTCAAGTAATGTGTCTCAAAATTGCTTTCTCAAAAACATATGTTGGTAACCTCTATACACATCCCCACAAACCAAGAACACTTGCTAAGGTGATTCACTCCTTAAAGTCTCTTGATTTTTTCTCTCTCTAGATTCTCGCTTCTAGACCATCAGTGATACTCTAAAGCAGGGGTCCTCAAACTGCGGCCCGCAGGCCACATGTGGAGGTGTGAATTGCATTTCTTCCCATTTTGTTTTTTACTTCAAAATAAGATAAGTGCAGTGTGCATAGGAATTTGTTCATAGTTTTTTTTTTTTTTAAACTGTAGTCCGGCCCTCCAATGGTTTGAGGGACAGTGAATTGGCCCCCTGTTTAAAAAGTTTGCGGACGCCTGCTCCAAAGTCAGTGATTTTACTCATGAATTTGAAGTGTGAGCATTTACCAAACTACCCATTTGGCTAAACAATGTGCATTTTCATGCATGAGGACGTAATGGCATTTTACCAGGGAATATGTTCTATCCCCAAGAAATCTGTTCCTAAAATAAATTATTTGGATAAATTGCAAATAAAAATGTCCACTCTGAAATTCCTTAATTGTTAAAATTTGAAATATAACGGGCTTTCTACCCATGCAGGAATCCTCTGACATTGGGGGCGTCTGTCCGTTTCTCTTTGTGGGGCTCATTCCTGCTCCTCCTTTGACTCAAAGTGTCATCTCCTGTAAAATCCTCTTCTGCACTCTGCAGCCTGGCTCCTGTGCTGTCCTTGGGGTCTGGTTAATACGAGATGCACATCTCTACGGCTGGGCTGCCACACCTGGTTACGCATCTCCCCACCCAGAACCACGAGCTTTATGAGGGTGGGGCCCTGTGGTTTTGATCAAAGAACTCTTTAGTTTCTGCGTCTGTGCCTGGAGCATAACAGGAATATCCCTTGTGTGAAGGAAGCAATGACAGTGGCACGTGAGGGAATGGTAAGGAAGGGAAGCAGATTTCCCATCTGGAGAAAAGCAAAATGACTAGCGTGGCTGGAAGAAAGGAATCCTCAAGGCGAAAAAACAATGATAAAACAATAATTTCATTCGAGACCCTTAAAAAGAGTCAGACCCCCTTCCTGTCAACCTTTGCGACTCCTTTCAGGTTTTGCTCATTGCTGATCTTATTCTTTTCCTGCCCTCACTACGTCTACTCCAGCGAGTCAAGACTTGTGTCTTTTGCAGCACTACGGAGCCTTTCATCTCGTCCTGGAGGAAATGCCAGGAACCGATTCCATTCAGGGAGGGTGTGCACCTGCTGTGGGCTCTCAGCGAGCTCCCTGAACAAGATGTGGGGGCTGCCCAGACCTGAGTCAGGGCCATGAGGGTGTTCACACAGGAAACATTCACTACCGACAGCATCTCAGTGTACAGACAGGGAGACTGTGTTCATTACTGTGCCTCATTGGACTTCGGATCAACTGAGCACGGACTCACCCAATTCCCCAGGTTGCTACCATTTAGTCCAACTGTCAATTTGGCAGCTCCTGGGTTGCAAATTGTGGACACCCCTGCTCGGCATTCATGCCTGCTTCTCCTCCCGGCAGTGACAGTTCACCATCCACAATCAGGCTCCCTAACTGCCGCCTAGCCCAGCTGCACAGCCAATCTCTAACACAACTGCGGCCAGTTTAGACACAAGGTCTGCTCAGCAAACACCACGTTCTCGCAGGTGTTGGGAGACCCTGTGCTTTGTGAAGGATTAATAAATGTAGTAAGTAAACAGATGGATAGAGACAAGACTTTGTTTTACACTTAAGGCATATTATTAAGAAAGATTCTGTTCTTCAGGATTGTTGTAATAATTATTCTCTAGATTATCCATGTTTACCTTTCATAGTTTAAACTTTCAAAATGGCATAAGGAAAAGGTCAAAGAGACATGTATCTGTAGCCTGATGTTGCCAAGGCCGCTTATCTGTAAAATAGTCATTAAAACAATTATTTCATGGGATTGTGTGAATATTAAGTAAATTAATGTATGTAAAGTGACTAATGCAGTGTCTGGAATGTTGTAGTACTTGGTAAATGTTAGGCATGATTACTGTAAGTACAACAGGGAGTGAGGAATTAAAATGGAAATGTGGATAGTACGCTAGCGTCAGAAAGTAAGAGTTTACATCGTAGATCTCTGAAGTGAAGTAACTGTGGGGTATAAAAACTTGGGAGTGTGATCAAGCTTGTGTACAGTTAAACCTGAGTGGAGATGAGGGAATTTGGACAAAAGATCTTACTTAAGAGTTCAAAGAAGCTAACCAAGTACTACGGTCAGGATAGATTTACTAAATTCCTACTATGGACAGGCAGGAAAAGATGAGTGGGACGCCCCGCTGTCCTCCAGGAGCCCAGTCTGTTGGGGGGATGGCAAGTCTGTGCAACACGGAACAGAAAGAGAGGTCAACGTTAGAAAAACCAGAAGAAAAAGAACAGAAGCAGGAAAGAATGAGCTCTCAAGATGCAAACAAAGGGACTTTCAAGGTCAAAGGCAAACTGGGTCAAGTGCTGAGTGAGTGGCTGAAGACCCACAAGAGTGGCTACACTTCCCTAAATGCTTCCCAGGGCCTCCACCGTCTTGGGCAGGGCATGCATTTTGTGTAATACGTCATTCGAGTACAATCCATTTATTGGACGGTAGAGAAGAATATGGAGATGGGTTTGGAAGGGATGACTCAACTGCATTGGAGTCCTGTAACGAACACGGAGAACTGTAATATAATATTACAGTATATTATAATATTACAGTATATATAATATTACAGGATAATATTTAGATAGTGCTTATGTAATATTACAGTATATATAATATTACAGGATAATATTTAGATAATGCTCGGTGTGTTAAGTGAATATGACTCATTCACTTAATCTTCCTAACAACTCAAAGAGGTGGGTATAATTCAATCTCCATTTTACAGACAAGGACACTGAGGCAGAAAATGTTTTCAAGGTCTCTGAGCTAAAAGGTGGGATTTGTGCAAACAGAGGACTTGGAACTCACGCAGTCTGGCTTCAGAGTCTGTTTCTTAACTCCTACACTCTGCCGGAGGAGGAGAGGCCTGGGATGCTTACAAAGATGGGGATGTAAAGGGTGGTGTGCCTGGCTGACGAGAGTTCAGGAAGGTAAGCGATAAGAGAATGTAATTAAAGTGGGAAGGCAATAATAAGTAAGAGACTATAGAAGCTGAAGGGGAAACGGGACTTTTGCTCCTGGAAGGCAGAAGAAAAGGCATTGTAGTAAAGGTTTGACGGTTTACAGAAACTGATTCCCAAAACTCAGCAAGTGAGCGCCGAGAGCCAGCGACGAGACTCTGGAGAGATCCTGGACCGGCTGCATGAGCCAAGCACAGGGCTGGGAGTCAGGGGTGAGGCTGGATTCCAGTCCTGACTTGCTAAGAGACAGCTGTATAACCTCGTAGCAGAAACGGTTTTAGGTAATTTATTATGAGGCAGGCGGCTTACTAAGCTCTTGGCATTTATTATCTTATTTATTCTTTATTCACAACCTATGACATACACATAATGATTAGCCCTAAGTCACAGATGAAGAAGTAAAGTATTAATAAGTTGAAATAACTGCTTCACATCACAATGGAGGGGAAGCTGGGACTCCAGCCAGATCTATCTGATGCTGTAAGTAACCCAGGGTACCAATCAGAAAAAGCAAGTATTGGAATTTTGAACCCAATCCATAATTATGGAGCGTAAATACAGGAAGAAAGGGGGCTGACAACAATAGCGGAATCTGGGAGTGGATATTGGAAACTGGCCCTGTGTGCACCAACCCCAAGGACCTAGCCCTGGCTGGGGACAACCTGCTTCCAGTGCCATCAACACTTAACACTTCACTCAATTTTTGACAACGTAAGTTCCATTTAATAAAATGTAACAATTTTAATTTTACATGCATAATTGTGGCATGGTGTTTTTTGTTTATTTTATTTTGGTTTTAGGGAGGAGGTATATTTTGTGGGTGGTTGAGGTAAGAGATGAACAGAAGGGATTTGGAGATAATTTGGTAACCTTGATTTATATCAAAACTGCAAAAAAGGAATGGAACTGAATCTTTATAGCTTAACCATTTCTAAATGTAACAATCATTTCTTTCACAAAAGTTGTTCATTTTAGGGTGTGGGTGGGATGTCAGAGTTGTTGATTTGCAACTTAGGAACTAGATTTTTCAATTAGAAATTATACTTTCAGGTACATAAGCTAGATCTTTAATTTTTGGCCTGAAAAATGCTAATTCAAATTGTGTCCAAAGTGCTACTATAGCTTAATATAGGCCATCAATAATTTCCATGTATAAAAGCCATTTCAAAGCATACTAATACTGAAAACAGATGAGCTAGAAAATTCTATTAGAGCAATGGTAGACATAACTCCTTGATGTATTTACAAAACGTTCAATAGGTCACTGCAGACTATTTGAGGTCACCTTATAGGTTCGAGGTGACAAGACAAGGTCCGTCCCTTCCCCTCCCCAAGCACGTGTGTGCATACGTGTTCATATGTGTGCAAGTGCACAGAGTCTGCACCTGACTTACACCTGTAACCTCTTCCACCTCTTAAATCTCATCAGGAGTTTTGGGAGTATTTAATTTGAAAACTACTTAACTAGACAATCTCTAAGCTTCTGTCTATGCGTCTGGGTCTCTCAGCAAAGGGTGTTTAGCTGTTTGTCTCCTTTCTACCTTCCACTCTCTCCACCGGTTACTATGACTTTGCATTCTAATTTTTGGGATACTAAGCCCATGATCTCACCTGCCGTACACCTTGTTTTGTAATGCCAGAAGGGCAAGGGTATTTTCTGAGGATTTCTTGGGCACAGCATGGAAATATTCCTAAGCTCTCTCTGTGACTTGCCTGCCGCTTCCTACTGAACTTGTCATGGGCTGTGCATGCTGATGTCCCCTCCCCCACCTCCACTATATTAAAATCATGACCGGCTCCCTTGTCACCACAGTGATGTCGCTCTGCTTCCTTACTCTCGAAAGGGAAACACTTTCTCTGTTTTAAATCTCTCACCACACCCTCGAGTCTCTTCCCCAGCTCAATTATAACTTCTGTTACGTCTTTGCTGAAATTTATTTAGTCCTATTTGAGTCATCACAACAGATAACTTAGTTACTGGACCGATTTCCTGAAATGCAAACTTCACTATAACCGCTTCCAAGCCGACAACAGATACAGGATGTCCTTAATGTTTTTCTTCAGGGTCCATTCTAAACTCAACTGATTCAAGGCCGCCTAAAATTTGGTTCCTCTACTTTCCTATCAAACCTTTAAATTCAAGAAGTTACAATTTAATAGAATTATCTGTGTCTATATATGTATATATATACAAAGATAAACAGGAATGACAATCACTTCTGCTAGTAGACGTGAAAAGATTGGCTTCTTATATGCTGGTGGAAGGATAAACTGGTTGCATTTTTTTGAGGACATCAGTAAATTATATCAAAAGCCTACAAAAGTATATATTTCCTTCCTTTTTTTTCCCTTTTTCTTTCTTTTTTTAATGAGACACAGTCTCATTTTATCATAGCTCACAGCAATATCAATCTCTTGGGTTCAAGAGAGCCTCCTGCCTCAGCCTTCCAAGTAGCTGGGACCACAGGTGCCTGGGATCTATTTTCAGTAGACACAGGGTCTCACTCTTGCTTAGGCTGGCCTTGAACTCCTGACTTCAAGCAATTTACCTGGCTCAGCCTCACAGAGTGCTAGGGTTACAGGTATGAACCTCCACATCCAGCTAAAAAAAAAATGTACATTTTATATTTAATAATTCTACATTTAAAAATTTATCTTAAGAAAATAATCTGACCAATATCCAAAGATTAAGTATCCAAGATATTAAATAAAGTGTTTATTAATGAGGTACTTGTCAAATAAATAGCAATCTATAAATGGAATGCTATATATGCATAAAATATTAAAAGAATAACTTTATCCTTTTATATTTCCATAGTAGAAGTTTATGTGTTTCAAATTTATTATTATAGTTTGCCACATTTTGTTTAATTTAAAAATTCATATTTTGGTGAATATAAAATATTTTAGAGTAAAATTTCTATTTGTAGAAAAAATATGAAGGAAAATACATTATACTCACAAATAAAACTTCAGAATGGAAAGATAAAGCTTTCATCAGCTTTGTCAAAAAATCAAATATCAAACTGGGATAAATAGTTGAAAATATATGTTTGTATTCAAGGAGTTTATTAATATTTACAATATATAATAAGCTTTTACATATCAACAAAAGATATAAGCATGCTGACAGAAAAAATTCAAAATGGCATAAAGAGACAAAATCATGCAAAATGTATTCAAATCACTGAGAAATTCATAAACAAATTTTAACCTCATGTATTTAAAAAAAAAAAAACTCCAGTAAGAATAGTAAAAAGATATTTTTGGATCCCTCAAACTGGTAAGTCTGAGAATTAATTCCACTCACATATTCAGAGTGGAATCAAACAACTTCATGATTATGAAATTTGGCTACAAACCAAAATTTTAATAATATTTGACCTTCTAATAATGTTTTTGAGAATTTTCCTTAAGAAAATAATTAAGGGTGTTTGTAAAAAATACAGTTAGAAAAGTATATCCTGCAGAATTGTTTTGCATAACAAAAGTGTAAAAATCCTTTTTTATCTGACAGTGAAGAAATGATTAAAGATATCTTACTATTCTCAGTGGTGGGAGGCAGCCATATGCCGCTATTGGAAATTACATCGCGCAATGATGTTGACACAGAAGTATGTTCATAAGATATTAAGTAACAAAAGAAGTTTAGGTTATAAAAATGTACAGTCAATATTATCCTAGAATTGTTAAAAACAAAACAAAACAAAATAACAATGTATTTTCTAGAAGAACAAATTACGTGATAAAAGCGAAATTGCTCATCACAGATGTTGAAGTTGTAGGATTAAAGGTCAAGTTAATTTTTAGCAATTTGTAGGTCATTTTCAATGGGCATTTATCATTTGCTTCATAAAGACAAAGGAAAAAACAAAACGGTAGGAATATGAAAGGGAGTCAAAATATCTATTGTGAATTATAGCTGAACGAATGAATGGGTCAAAGAACTTCCTGCAGGGGGCCGTGTGTCTGCACACCAGTGCCCAGGGGCCAGAGGAAGCCTCAGTTGGTCCTGCAGGACTGGACGGCCACAAGGGAGACTGTGATCTCCCTGGTGTCACCTTCTGGGTCCCTGCCCCAGCCCAAGGGAATGTGAGCCGGTCACGATCATCTCCGTCTCTGCTTTGTTCCTGACACTGGCCCTGGTCTCTTCTTCCTCATCTTCCTGTTTGCTTGGAGATATCTGCAGATTCTGATTCACAGTTACTGGAGAGAATTCCATAAGGAGAAACTGAGGCACAATGGAGGGCTAAGGCAGGAATAAGATGAGGCAGAAACTGAAATCTAAAGGAAAGAGAAGCAAGTGTCCCCCGGCCCTTCCTGTGCTTTATCTGAAGCTCCAGTGGTGAATAGATACAATCCTCAACCCACAAGAAGCTGGAATTACTTTGCGAGTGAAGTGGTCAGTCTCGCAGAGCACGTCCTCTAAGGCCAGAGTTCTGTGTGTGCCTTGGACACCAGTGGTGCGGACTCCACTCTCGCAGCCTGAACGCTGCTCCCAAATGGTGGCTCTGCACGGTTGGTGTTGCTTTCCCTTCAGTATCTCCAACCTTGACCTTCTCTGCCCCTCACATGGTGCCAGTCACTGCCGCTCTCTGTGGCTGTCTCCTTCTCATCGTGTCCCGCTGCTCTGTGCCCACTGCCTTGCCCAGCAAAGTCACGGTCGTCAGGGTCACAGCCCTGTGTCCTGAGCGCTGCATGGTCTCTCCGACTGACGTGATGCTTTTTGTGTGGGAGGTTTTGAATAAAAATTTAGGTGAATCATAAACATCTTGTAAAGTGAATTCCTTTGAGACAATTAATAATTTCAGACTTTTATTATTACAAAGAAGACGATGCAGTGTAATTAAATCAATGAATTCTCAATCATTTGATTTCATAACTGGAAAGAAAAGTGAATATGTCCTAAATATTCCAACTAGCTCATGATAGAAAAAAATATTATCGCAAAGTACCAAGTATTAAATTGAAATAAAATGATTAAATCACATGGAGAAGATCTGGGTCAGAGGTTGGAAAACTGTGGTGCTTCCCAGGCGGTCCTGGTCAGCGCTCCATGGTTGACGTCTAGGAATAGATGGGCTGCTCCCGGGCTTCAGTTCACAGCCACACTGGACTTTTAACTAAATTTATAATGAACACCTTCCTCGGCAGAGAAAGCACTCTGTCCAACAAAAAGGAAGTGATGATAAATTTCTGTGGAACAAATGAAGAAAAGTCTTTCCTGGCTTGTCCGATTAGGATTTAATAACTTTAAACAGAGAATCGTGTTTATATCAACACCGGCTCACTTAATCAAAGTAATTGCTAACATCAATAAGAGTTGGAAGACAGCTTTTCTTTGGGACTTTGGAGTTTCCTGCCATGTGTACCAGAAGGAAATGAGTCTGTCTGGGATCTTCTTGTAAGTACAGCAAAACCCCAGGCTTGGGATATTCATCTATATTATATAATGCATTCGCTCACTCATTCCCAAAATTCTAAAAGCAAGGAATCTTAATGTGTTAATGATTTTCTTCTTCTAATGTTTTTCCAAAATTGTCTGTTACTACATTTATTGACAGCAAAGTGTGGACTTTATAGATGGCGAATTTGGACTATGAATTTGAAACTTGAGTGATGCAAATTCAGACCCCAGCCCCTCGGGCTGGTATTCAGGAGAATGGCCTCTGTGACCTCCCAGTGGTTACATTACATGACCACAGCTGGACAATCTATACTTCAAAACAATCATAGTAGCTCAGATAAAACATGCCTTGTTTTAGTTGCAAAGGATACTGTTTTTCTCAGCTCCATTAAGATAGGGCATTTTTTCCTGTCGGTACATAAATAGGGTCTCCTCCTTATCCAGCTCTTTGCAGTATTAAACTCAATCCCAATCACCCTCTGGTCTTCTGCTCTGGAAAGTAAACTCTAGGGTGCATGAAAAACCATCATTCTTTTGTACAACTTCAAGCAGCAAAAGCAAGATTCCTGATCGTGTAGACCATATATTCAGTAGAGAAAAATCCTGGGGTTTGGGGGGTCAGGGATGAAGAGCCAGGGTACCCAGGCTGATTGGTAAAGGACGACTTTGCTACTTTAGAGACATGCTACTGTAAGACTGGAGGAAGAACAATCATTGGTAAGTTGGGAAAATGGAGAAACTCAAAAGATGTAATTTGGAGATAAAGGCTGCAGTCCCCCGGGAAGGAGCAGTTGTGGTCCCAGAAATTCTATGTGAAAGGAGCCTAATAAAAAAAATCTGGGAGGGAATGCAGCATTTAGGCTGCATTTTCCTAGCAGGCACATGGTTTATATGTAGAATGTACACTCCTGATTAATAATTTCAAACTTGTATGGATCATTTTATTTATATTTGACTTGATACTGAGAAAAAATTTTTGACCTTGCTAAAGAACATAGTTATGATTTGGGGAATGTCATAGGGGAGCAGATGAACACTATAGGAGAAGAACTAATCCTCCCCAGTCTGATACCTCTACTGAAAATATGAGGTTGGTTTTTAAGTCTTTTCAGAGAAATGTAATGAGTTATACAAAAATAAGAGAGAAGACATACTTTTAATCCCAACACTACCATCCACCCCCCCACACACACATCCTTTTTATTGCTTGTACAGTAACAAAGTGCAGGTGGATAAGAAAAGCCCTGTCCTGCTTAGTTTGAGCATTTGAGCACCTTTCAAAAATCTTTTGAGATTTATTAGAAACTCACTGGGATACTATCACTATAAGTTCTTGAATTCTATCACAGCTTGTCAAAAGGAAGCCCATTGCTACAGTGAGCATCCCTCCCTCAAAAAAAGCGTGAATATGAACCCACGGCTATAAATGGTGTCAGAGACCAAAAAATGACAGCTGTTTATGGAAAGCAATGCAGGAAGTAGATTGTGGAGGGAAATCATTGCTTCAAACACACACAAAATGGTACGTGTGCTCACCTGGACTCCTTCTCAGTGTTTGCCGTCTCATTTCAGCTGCTGGCGTGGACGGCACCAGAGCTGCCGTCTTCATCAGTGATCAGAATATGCTTCTTCTCGTGGCTCCCGTTGTTAACAGAGCGAGAACTGACAGCTTGAACGCTGGAAGAGGCAGGAAACAGAATAAAACAGATGTCAAAAAACCTATGCTTGTTTGGCTATAACTAGGATGCTGAGAAATCAATTGCTAAAAGCTACACATTTCTGTCTATTCCCTGTCTACTTCTGAGGAGCTTAGGCTAATATATTTCGATATCGTCCTCCTCTTAAAAAATACATCTCATATATATATGTATGTATCTCAAATTCAATGGAAACCACATAATCACCATCTATCGCATTCTCGTTCAAATATGACACATTTCTTCCTTAGTGACAATGCTTCTCACACTTGGAGAACAATATCCTTTCAAGAAGTCAGAGTAATTGACAGGAATATTTCCTGCTGCCCGGCAATCTGTGGCACACACATGCCCATTACTAGTATGAAAATGCACCCACAAGAGGCCTTTATGCTGCCTTAAAAATAACACTTCATTGATAAAAGTAAGTTTCTGATTTTATTTATTTTTACCTATTTTTTCAAAACACTAACTTTCTAAATTGTTGATTTGTGTATTGATTTTGAGTCTCAATTCAACATATTTCTGATGGGGTCTTTACTATTTCTTGTCTACGACTAATTCTAGGTTTGTTTTATTTGCTTTTCAAGTTTCTTGAGCATCAGTTGTTTACTTGAAGTCTGCTTTTTTTCATTTTTGTTTCCATTTAGCCATTTATTGCTATAAGCATTCCTCCTCATATGGGTTTTGCTGTATTACATAGGTTCTGGTATGTTATGTTTTCATTTTGGTTTATTTCAAGGGATTTTTTAGTTTCTTTCTTACTTTCTTTATTGAGTCACTAATTATTTAAGAGCATGTTGTTTGATTTTTATGCATTGGTGCAGTTTACAAAATTTCTCCTATTATTGATTTTTACTTTTATTCCACTGTGAACAGAAATATACCTGATATGATCTCAATTGTTTTGAATTTTCTGACTATTTATCATCTGACATTTGGCTTATTCTGAAGAATACAGCATGTGATGACGAGAAGAATGTGGATTTTGCAGCAGCTGGATGAAACATTCTGTAAACATCTGTGCTATTTGGTCTAGAGAGTTGTTTAGTTCTGCTGCTTCTTTATTGATTTTCTGCCTGGATGACTGTCCACTGTCAAAGTGGGTGCTGACATTCTCTCCTACGGTTGTCTTGCCGCTTCTAGATTGACTACTATGTGCTTTATGTGCCTGGGCGCTCCGGGGCTGTGTGTTCATGCTGAACATTTACTGTTATTACATAAACAGTAAATTCCTGCAGAATTAATGCCGTATCATTATATTATCACCTCCAGTGTCTCTTTTTAGTTTTTGATACCTTATTGCATCCACTTGGTGAGTTTATGATGCTCTCAACTTTCTGGTGCTGTGGACACATGATCAGCCACCAGGTACTGTGGACAACTGGTCAGCTTCCAGGTTCTGTGGACATGTGGTCAGCCATCAGGTTCTATGGGCTTGTGGTCAGCCACCAGGTTCTGTGGACTCATGGTAAGCCATCAGCTGCTGTGGACACATGGTCAGCCATCAGGTTCTGTGGGCTTGTGGTCAGCCACTAGGTGCTGTGGACTCATAGTCAGCCACCAGGTTCTGTGGACTCATGGTCAACCACCAGGTTCTGTGGACTCATGGTAAGCCATCAGCTGCTGTGGACACATGGTCAGCCATCAGGTTCTGTGGGCTTGTGGTCAGCCACCAGGTGCTGTGGACTCATGGTCAGCCACCAGGTGCTGTGGACTCGTGGTCAACCACTAGGTTCTGTGGACTCATGGTAAGCCATCAGCTGCTGTGGACACATGGTCAGCCACCAGGTTCTGTGGACTCATGGTCAGCCTCCAGGTGCTGTGGACATGTGCTCAGCCACCAGGCTGTGGGTCTGCACTCTCTGACCCACAGGGTGTTAGGTCTTAGGCTCCACCAGGTTTTCAGAAACTCCTACTTGAACCTGTGCTTCTTGCCGAGAGACTTTCAAATATGGATGTGAAGTGAATTTTTGTTGTGGTGAGGGGGTATGAGCAGGGCCTTCTAGTTTGCCATCTTGGTGATATCACTGTTTAATAGCACATGTATTCTAAAAAAGACATTATTTAAATATAACATGAGTGTAATTAAAAAATAGTAAAGTAAAGCAACAGAATTATAACTCAGATGACAAAGAATTATTATGTTTGTTTTATAATGCTGTATAATATACATACATAGATAGATACACACATATATTTATTTTTATGGTAGTTTTATTTATGTTTTTAATTTCAAAATATTATGGGGGTGCAAATGTCTTAGTTACATGGATTACTTTTGTATTACTTGAGTCAAAATTGTAAGTGTCCCCATCACCCATGCAGTGCACACTGTACCATCAGGCATGACCTCCCCCATCCCGTGCTCCCCCTTCCACCTGATGGATTTCCAGTGAGTTTTACTTCTGTAGTGCACCTGAGTGCTGACTGTTGGTTCCAATGCAGTAGTGAGCACATGTGTGTTTGTTTTTCTATTGTTGCAATCCTTTGCTTTGGAGAAAGGTCTCCAGCTCTATCCAGGTTGCTGCAAGTGGTATTAATTCAGTTTTTATAGCCGAGCAGTACTCCACGGTATAGACGTATCACATTTTATTAATCCATTCATAAATTCATGGGCACTTTTTCTATGTATTTGTGATTATGAATTGTGCTGCAATAGTGCAAGTGTATTTTTGATAAAATGACTTTTTCCTTTAAGTACTCAGTAGTGAGATTGCTGGATCGAATGGTCTACTTTTAGTTCTTTAAGGAATCTCCATACTATTTTCCATTGAGGTTACACTAATTTGTAGTCCCACCAGCAGTGCATAAATGTTCCTTTCTGTCTGCATTTATGCCAAAAGGAGCAAAAACAAAGATTATAGAATCATCTCAATAGATGTGAAGAAGCATTTGACAAAATTCAGCACCCTTTTATAATTAAAAACTCTGAACAAAATTGGTATAGATGAAACAAACCATAAAACTTTAAAAATTCATATGCAACAAACACACAACCAACATCAGACTGAATGAGAGAAACGTTGAAAGCATTTTCACTCAGAGCTGGAACACGGCAAGGATGCCCTCTGTTGCCACGTCTATTCAACATAGGTCTGTAAGTCCTAAACGGAGCAATCAGGCAAGAGATGGGAATAAAGGTATCCAAATTGGGAACGAGGGGGTCAAATTATTGTTCTTTGCTGATGACGTGATCTTATATCTAGGGAACCCCAAAGATTCTGCCAAGAGACTTCAGGAATTGACAAATTCAGCAGGGTCTCAGGCTACAAAATCAACGTAAACAAATCAATAGCATTCCTTGACACCAACAATAGCCAGGCTGAGATTCAAATCAAAGAGACAAATGCCTTTCACAATAGCTACAAAAACAAAATATTCGGGAATATATTTAACCAAGGCAGAGACTGATCTCTACAAAGATAACCAAGACCCACTGTAGAAGGACATTTCTGATGATGTAAACAAAGGAAAAACATATCAAGCTCATCAATCTACAGAATAAACATTGTTAAAATATCCACACTACCCAAACTGATGGACAGAGTTAATGCAATCCTCATAAAAATATCAATGTCATTTTTTGCAAATCTAGAAAAAATAATTCTACATCTTGTCTGTAAACAGAAAAGAGTCTGGATAGCCAAAGAAACTTGAAGCAAAAGGAACAAATCAGGAGGCATCACTTTACCAGACTTTAAGCTACACTACAAGGCCATAGTAACCATAACAACATGGTACTGGTACAAAAAATAGAGACATAGACCAACATAACGGAACAGAAAGCCAGGATATAAAACCATCCACATGTTGCCATCTGGTTTTTGACAAAGTAGATATGAATATACACTGGGGAAAAGAATCCCTATACAATACATGTTGCTGGGAAAACTGGATGGCCACAGGGAACATGTTGAACCAGGAGTCATATTTCTCACCATTCACTAAAATTAATGCAAAATGTATCAACAGGTTTAAATCTAAGACAGTAAACCATAAGACTTCTAGAAGAAAATGTTGGATAAATTCTTCTAGATATCTGTGTAGGCCAAAGAATTTATGAAGAAGACCCCAAGTGTAATCACTGCAACAACAACAACGAAATCAACAAACAGGACTTGATTAAATTAAAAAACTAGTATAGCAGAATCTACAAAGAACTGGACAATCAGCCAAAAAAAAAAAAAATCAAATAACTCTACTAAAAAGTAGAGAAAGTGGGAAGCGCCTATGGGCTCAAGGAGTAGGGCACTGGCCCCATATACTGGGGTGGCGGGTTCAAACCTGGCCACCGCCAAAACTGGAAAAAAGCAAAAGAAAGGAAAAGAAAGTGAAAGTATATAAACATAAGATTTTCAAAAGAAGATGGACCAAGAAATATATAAAAAAATTCTCAATGTCACTAATCATCAGAGAAGTGCAAATTGAACTCAAAATGAGACATCACTTAACTCCAGTAAAAATGGCTTTTATGTATATAGAATTTTTTAAAGATGAAATACACAGTTAAAAAACTTAGGGAAAGCACTTCAGTAATAAACTCATAAAAGGGTATACAAATGACAAATATATTTTTAACATCGGAACTTAATGAAACAATTGAAATAATACACGTGGGTTTACTTATCAAAATAGTAAAGACCAAAGGGGACAGAAATATTATATGTAATCAGTGAAGATAAGATATAGAAAGGATGGTCACATGGGCATTAAAATTTGGAAAAAAACTTGACAATAGTTATTTAGAAGTTGTCAAAATGCCCATTTTAAACTGTTCTTACTTTAATTCCATTCATTAAAACCTTCCCCCTGAACAATAAAATGTCTAGATAACTTGTGTAAATAAATATTGACATTTGTACTAGTTCGAAGAAAAAAAGATTCCCGTATGTATGTTTATATAAATAAATACACACTAAAATATATTTGCCACTATTATAGTGAGGTTTACAAATGTTTCAGCTTAATATACAGCTAGATACATGTGTGTTTGTATAATATGTGCTCTTATTAGGTGAATATAGAATGGTCATGGTTGCTTCTGAGTGGTGGGCCTACCATTGCTTTATTCTCTCCTTATTTATATATTTTGTAATTCCAAATTTTTTACATTAAGGATATAATCCCTAGATAATAAGACATAAAATAGTAAATGAACAAACAAGAATTTTTAAACATATGAGCTTTTCATATAACTTTTCATTAAATGTGTATTACTATACTAAGGAGAGTGTTATATAGTAACTATCTTTTTTTTTTTTTTTTTTTTGAGACAGAGCCTCAAGCTGTCACCCTGGACAGAGTGCTATGGCATCACAGCTCACAGCAACCTCCAATTCCTGGGCTCAAGCGAATCTCTTGCCTCCGCCTCCCAAGTAGCTGGGACTACAGGCGCCCGCCACAACGCCTGGCCATTTTTTGGTTGTAGCTGTCATTGTTGTTTGGCGGGCCCGGGGGCTGGATTCGAATCCGCCAGCTTAGGTGTACGTGGCTGGCGCCTTAGCCCGTTGAGCCACAGGAGCCGAGCCTATAGTAACTATCTTAATAGACTATTAATCAAAACCGTTGGGTTTTTATCCTTGCTCTGACAGTTTCTGGGACTTTGCTCTTACCTATTTAATGATTGTATAATAACAGGAGGTTTATTTAATTCCTCTGAGCTTCAGTTTTCACATTTTTAAAAAGATTATAATGAGTATTTTGCAGGTCAGTTGGAGGATCATGTAACTTTAAAAGGGAAGGCACCAAGGGTGGCCGACACCCTCTACGTCAGAGGTTCTCAACCTGTGGGTCACGACCCCTTTGAGGGTCTCCTGCAGATCAGATACTTACTTTATGATTCATAACAGTAGCAAAATTACAGTTATGAAGTAGCAACGAAATAATTTTATGGTTGGAGGTCACCACAACATGAGGAACTGCGTTAAAAGGTCACGGCATTAGGAAGGCTGAGAACCGCTGCTCTATGTGTCCTATGAATGTTGAAGGTAAAACACCTGGGTGGTTCCACCATCGGAAATCGCTTGTTTTTAAGAGTAGGGATTAGCCTTACCTCACAGTTCTGGGTCGCAATCCCCTACCCAGGGACAGAGTCCTACAAATAAAGATCTGAGCCTCTGGGTAGTAACCAGCTCAACAGAGCAGTGGCAGTGACAATATTACTCCTGCCTGAAACCTTTCTTCTTTTAATTTCCTTTGATTCTTTATTTTTATTTAGCCTTTTCCATTGCTGTTTGTTGGACTTAGGGAGTGATTATTCAGGCTGAATTATTTCTGAAGGTTTTGCTCTTCTCCTTGTTTCCATGCTAATTAATAGCGAGCTTTGATCTATTCCACATTTGAAAGGCTATCATTCCAGGCATTGAATTTATGTTAAATAAAAAAAAAAACTTATTTTCTTTAAAAAGGAGGAACAAAAAACTTTTTAAAGGGAGGAACATCTGTATTCATTTCTGGAGAACGATAGACATTTTAGACACAGTCGTTCCAAAAAAACTGCAAAGCAGAAATTAATCCCACTGCCTGTGGAGCTCTGAGGACGAGCAGGGCAGCAGGCCTCATTTGGAACCCTCCTTTACCATCTATTAAGAGTGAGCACGGCAGAGCAGGCCATGGGGAGGCTTTTTGATTCTCAATTCCTCTGAACATTGTCAGTGTTTAATCAATAGTGAGTCTGAGCATCATTAAACATGTGCTCTCAGTTCAAGGTCCTCTGATCGGGATAGTTGAGGGAATTGCTCAGTTTTGCTGTAAAGTGCAAAAAAGGCTGCCTACATTCAGGTTAGCCTACTTAAAAGGACCCGATTTCAAACTGTGTTGCATTAAATAAGACCCATTCTAATGGGTCACGTGGAATATCAATTCTTCTTGGTCTCATAATTTTGCTTGCAATGCAAGATGTATCCTACTGAATTTGAGATTCTACACTGAGTAATTTAAGCTCACTACAAGAAAAAGGGTTAGAAAATATGTCAGTCACTGGAATGAAGGAAGTCTATTCTTTCACATCTTAAATTTTGTAGTTCAACGATTTCACACAAGTCATCGTACCATGGGCTTACCCAACTGTCCGACAAAGGTTGGCCTGTTCTGTTTCAAGATTTGATGTGCAGCTACAGTTTTTATTCTGAGTTTTAATGCATTGTTCTGATATGTATGTGAGTTGGCAATTAGCAAAAGCTTCACTAGTCTCCTAGAAATACTAAGAATTGAAATAGTTGTAGTTCTTCCATCCCAGGGTTTCATAAAAGTTATAATGAGAAATAAGAGAGATTATTAAACCGTTTTCTTTTGGAAATAAGGTAAGGTTGAAATCAGAATGTTTTCAAACCTAAAGAATTTTCAAAATGTGAGTTCTAGAAATCTGTTCATTCTTTTCAGAGAAAAAAAGAGGATCAATTAATTGTCCATATGTAATATAAAAATAAACTTGCATTTTCCCCCTGACTTCAAAGAAACATTGAAATGCTGAAAATTTTTTTCAACATAAAATATAGAAAATGTTAGAAGCAGAAAACCAATCAAATAATTCCATTGTAATTATTATAAGTTTAAGCTATATTCTATATTCTCTTCTATAATAAAGACAAGTAGGTTCTGAGATTGTGACTGAGCAGAGCAGGCAATGGTCCACTCCATGCGATCGGCTCTTAACCTGTGGCCCTTACTTGGTAGGGGCCAGCATAATAGGCTTTTAGTAAATTCAGAACCACATGATATAAAAACTTCTCATCAGATTCTAAATTCAGAACCACACGATATAAAAACTTCTCATCAGCCTTCATATGAAAGCTATAAATTAGCTTCATATTAGGGCTGAGTACATTGGATACTTTTTCTTCCATTCTTGAGATACTTTGCTAAGAAGAATATATATGTTTTTAAAAGTATTAACCTGGAAGATGCAGAAGAATCATACTGGCAAAGGGAAAAACTGGTTAGAGAGAATTTAATTAAGACGCTGTTGTAGAAACAAAAGTGATAAAATATTAGGAAAAAATCCTATGGATAGAGAAACAAATGATTTAAAGATCTATTTCAAAAGCTTTATAAATAGAATATATGATTGGAAAAACTGAGGGAGGCAAGAGAAAAAAGTTGTTAAGAACAATCTAATTAGCTTCTGGCTTAAAGAACTAAGTGAATGGATTACATTTATTGATGTTGCAAATACTGAGAAGCATGTTTGCAAAAAAAAAAAAATGATGAGTATAATTTTAGATAAGTTGACATTGTTTGTGGAACATTCCAGATGTTGGGTACAAAGGCCCAAAGTTTGGAAGAGAGATGTGGGCTGGAGTAAATTATGTGTGTGTGTGTGCGTGCTTATTCGTACTTGGAAGTCATCAACTCTTACAGACACAGTAGCTGATGCCAGTGAATAGATACAATTACTTAAGGAGAAAATGTAGGGGGAAAAAGCATAGAAGGAGAAGAGAAGGGAGCTAAAAATGGACTCATAGGGACATCAATCTTAAGTGAGAGAAAAAGTAGACCTTAAAGGAATGGCTAAAGACATGAGGAAAGCCAGGATAAGTAAATAAAGGAATGAAACATCAGCTGTCATGGTCAAACAATGTGAAGAATTTCCTGTTGAAGAATTTATTTAGGGACTGGACATCATTTCATGCTATAATTGTGGGGATAAAAGGGTTCTAAGTATTATTCTAAGTAACTCTAATATACAGTAGAACCTCTGTAAGTTGACCACCCAAGGCACTGTAACAAATTGGTCAACATAAGGAACTAGGCCTACTGTACTGATATGTACATGTGGTGCATGGCTGGTCTGTGAAAATTAGGTCAACATAAGGAGGTAATCAACTATGGAAGTTTTACTGTACCTGTGTAAGTATATACATATGTATTTATTCTGCTAAAAGTCAGTTTATAATAACTCTATATTAGAAAATAAAGATAAGAAGAAATGACTCTAGGGGAATGGGTCCACAGATACATATAAAAGTCACTCTTGTTGCTTTAACAGAAATGTCTTACATTTTTCTCCTCCAATTGGTCCTCAAATCAAAGATATTACAAATTTGAATTATTATACCAATTAGTAACTTAGGACAAAGAGTCAGAACCCAAACAAGGTTATTAAGATAGGAGAAGAAATAACATTAAATTGTGTTGATTTTTAGTATTAGATATAAAAATAGCTAAATTTAAAAAAATCAGCAATTATGGACCAATGACTATTAATGAGGTAACAAGGTAGGAAATTTCCATTTCATTTCATTTCATATTACATTTCATTTCATTTCATATTTCATTTTTCATTTCATTTCTCATTTCATTTCATATTTCATTTTTCATTTCATTTCATTGTTTTCATTTCATTTCATATTTTATTTTATTTTTTGCAGCTTTTGGCCAGCGCAAGGCTTGAACCTACCACCTCCAGCATATGGGGCTGGTTGAGCCACAGGTGCCATCTGGCTGGGACATACATTTATTACCAACTGAAATACTATAGTTTTACCAGCATGTAGGTCAACTTAATATACATTATCCATAGAATATGAACATTATTTTTTTAAAAACTGTAGTAAGTATTAGCCTAAAATTGAACCTGGAATAATAAATGTAACTATGTCACACAATTCCAGAGAAGGACATGAGAGATAAGAAGTTCTACTTTCTTTTGGCAATCTATGACCTTTTCAAGAGGGAGAGATGATAAATTTACAATGATTGAAGAAGACATTACCCTATAAACTATTCATATACAAAAATACAGTTTTCAACCTAAAATATTTGTCCTTATCAACTGTTCCTATCAAAACTCAAAGGAGGCTGGGTGTGATGGGTCACTCCTGTAATCCCAGCACTTGGGGAGGCTTAGGAGGGAGGACTGCTTAAGCCTTTACTGCAGGCTGGGCAACAGAGACCCTGTCTCATAAACATAAAACTGAAACAAACCCCCAATACACCTCACGTGAGACTTCCTTCTCTATGTTTAAAACATCACCTTTCAAACACAAAGAATGATAGCACCTAATCTATTCTAAATTCTTGCATATAAAATGTTCTGGCTTTGATAAAAATGCTTAACAAAGTATAAATTGGATTCAAATTTAGCTTCCTTCATTTTTTTGGACATAGACTGTATTTTTCAACTTATAATCTAGTTAAAAACAGTACAGTATGAGCTTCCTGAAATTTATCAAGGGAAGTTAAGCAAGAAAGGCTCTAGCAGTTTCACAATATTCATCAATATAGCCTCCTAGAACACTGATACACACTGCTTTTATTTGTAACGTCTTCTTGTTAAAAATATGGTTTTCCGTTTCTTTGTTACTAAATATCCTAAACTGCTAGACCACTACTGCGGTTTAAAGACAAAGGGAAATCTAAATGGGAATAATGTAATTTTTAAAATCTTCGCAAAGTTCACGTTCTGCCTAAAACTGAAAAAGGGGAGCTGAAGAGCTTATACCAAAAGGAACACTGAGCAATACAGGATCATCCATTACAACATTAACATTTAATTTTTTATATATATAATTACTTGTAAAGTTTACAGACTTTCAAAACCACCAATATTCAATGTTTAGCACACTTATAGTGATTAATCCAAAAAATTTTTGTACACTCCCAATAAGACACTTCCTGAGCAGGCTACAAAATTTATGTGTATAAGGTGCTACTGCGAATGGGGTGTAAGAAGAGGGGATGGATGGACCTGCAAATACTTCAGTACTGAAGAAATAAGAGCAGTGGGAGTACACACTGATTTGGGACAATGGGAGATTCATCAATGTTGGTAACTAAAGACAAAATTGGAAAAAGTATTAACATTGTCTTCAATTAAGTTTGAGGTTGTTAAAAAACATTCTAGAATCAAATAAACAAGCTCTGCTACCAATGCTTTCTCTCCAACTAGATTCTTTGATGACCATTTGAGACTGTGACCTCTGACTTGCTACACTGAAGAGTAATACCACTTATATTCTTCTTTGGTATCCATGAATGATCAGCAAATAGAAAAGTCACTGGGAAAATACACTTCTGACATGTATCCAGGAAAGCCTACCTGTTAACCTCCTTGAAACAAACTATTAAAAAGCAGAAATCTGGGCAGTTTCTAGAGTGAGGCGTGCCTGCTATCTGGGCTCCTTTCCCATTCAGCTCACAGGGCAGACTTTTACTTCATTATCACCTCATCAGTACATCTGTCAAACTTACTCACTAACTCCTGGCCTTTTTGCCTTCTCCAAAGCAAAAGCAAATCCAGAACAGATGGATACTTTTTAAAGCCACTGTAGTCACTTGCTCATTTTAATTTATCAGATCAATTAACTAAGAATAGGAAGTGACTGACAATAGATATTCCACTAAAGGAGCACCATTCACATACCCTATTGTTAAGACTGCGAGCAGGAAAGTCAAGGTATATGTTAGGGGGAAAGAAGAGCACTGACCCCTCTCAGTCTCGGTTCTAGCTGGGGTTCTAGCCTGACAGAGGTCAAGAACTTAGGACAGCAGTTCTCAACCTATGGGTTGCAACCCTTTTGGGAGTTGAATGACCCTTTCACGGGGGTCACCTAAATACATCCTGCATATCAGATATTTACATTACGATTCATAACAGTACCAAAGTTATAGTTAGGAAGTAGCAACAAAAATAATTTTATGGTTGGGGGTCACCACAATATGAGGAACTGTATTAAAGGGCTGCGGTAATGGGAAGGTTGAGAACCACTGGCTTAGAAGGTAAAGCAGCACAGGTGAAAGTCTGGTAAAAGTGGTGGAGTATGTTGGGGAGGCAGAAACAACCAGCAATATAGCTTGGAAGATAAAAAGCAGTTTCATCTGCACATTTAAAATAAAGATTAGAAAAGTCAAAAGAGAGCAATCATTCCTTTTAAGCAAAGTATTTTCCCAGTGCTTTTTCTATACTGGAACGTGGATTCAGCTTTTGAATTCTTCCTTGAGTAAAATGTGGTCACAGCCAATTCTCTGCAACTAATTTGCTACACTTTCTATCTACCCACGCTTAGAAAACAAAGAATACTGACAATACATAAAAGAATGTGGTCCAGCAATGACTATGATTTCCTTTTACAAATACTGCATTTGATTCTCAATATTCACAATACTCACAGGATAATAACCTTTGAGGTCTTTTTCAAATGGTGTAGCAATAGAAGAATTAGACAGTGACTGTTTCTTTACTCTGAAAAATAATTTTACTATATATACATGATGTGTATAAAAAATGTAAAGAGTTGTTATTTTCAAAGTTAACTATTAATAGTATCTTACACTGACTAAAGGGAAAGGTAATATTCCACATGAAGGCAGAACAAATTGCATGTAATTACAATGTGATATGTTTGGTTGCAAGGTTTCCTTTTTCTCTTGCCAGCTTCATAATTCAACTCATCAAGTAAGTGTGTTGACATTACAATCAGAATCATTCAAGTTTTAGACAATGCACACTTATGCCCAACATTACTTGTTAAAAGCTGAATATTCACCTCATTCCCTATAAAATACTATATACTAAATACCAACTTGGGCCCTCTTTATTAAGACATAAGATTTCTTTATACGTGTAATTTTTCTTGTTATGGGGATGAAACAGGTTGGCAAGAAGAAGAGACACAGAATAGAAAATAAGTTTCCCAATTTCTGGACCAGAGTTTTCTTTATATTGATCCACTATTTGTACATATAAATTCTTTTTCATCTCTAACCAACAAGACTAAGGAAAATCAGGTGTGGAAAAAGAAGTCAGAAATTACTGTATTAATACAGTAAAATCAAGGATATTTTGGTTTTTCTAAAAATGGACAAATTAAGGTCAGCAAGCTGGAAAACCAACTTATTAAGTATAAAAAGTACAAGCATGCTCAAAATGGAAAAAAGACTGTTGTGGCAAATAATAGCAGATTTCACTAAGGATAAAGAGCTCAGCATTGGAAAATTTTATCAGTTGAGAAGAGGTAAATCTGAAAGAAAGTGCTGAGTATTGTGGAATTATTACTGAAGATGTTTACACTGTTACTCAACACCAACCTCTCTGGAATGGGTTTAGTATAATTAAATGCTTAATCTTAGTAATTTCTGTAAGTACTAAACATTATTAAGATGGGAAAAAGATGAACCCATGCTTTCTGCTCATTTTTCCTCACTGACAATTATACAAATGAAAATAAATGAATACAACGGGTATTGCTTGGTTTAGTGGAAGAGAATCTAATAGTAATCAAAGTCATGGATCTACTCCAGTTCCATCACTGAATCAGCCTTTTGACTATGTGCAAATTGCTTAGACATTCTGAATGCTAACTTCCTTAAATTGAAACTAAGAGATGGCAAGTTAGAAAGAAAACCAACATGTACCAAGAACCTACTATGTACCAGGCATTCTTATTTTCACATGGTTATACTCACTTTATGCTTACAACATCCTTACGAATCATTTATTATTATGTTCATTCTCATAAGTGATGAAACTTGTTTCAGAAAGAGTAATTTGCGCAAGGTCACACTTTTATGTTAGGCAGCTGAACTAGAATTTGTGTCCAGTTCTATTTAACTCTGAACTCCATAATTTTAATAAAATGTTAATTGCCTCTCAGCCCCTAAAGGTGCCAGTGACCCTAATATTCTATGGTGCTGCTGGAAAGCAGAGCCTGTGGAGACCTGTGGTCCTATTGCTGCTGCCCTTCTCAGGGTCCTCTGGCATACATACTACACCAGCTCCCTGACGGGGTCTCCCACTCCCATCTCTAGCCTCTCTATTCACTTCCCATATTTCTACCAAGACTTCACCTAAGACATACAAACTTGTTATTTTCACATGCTTGCATAAAGGATCCAAAGATGGAAAAAATGTCCAAACCCCTGGAAGTACATGTGAATATGGTCATAGTCTCTTTTAACTTTCCCTCTTATTGCATCATTCCAGTCACAATGATCTATGGGAAGGCCAAAGCCTGGCTTATCACAAATGCCCTGTTTTGTCCATCCAGAAAAAAATGTCCTCAACCTTTCAGTGTAGTCTGTTTTACCAAGTACTGTAACTTCCTCCATGCACTTACCAAACTGATTTCCTCCTCTACTGGCAAAATCTTAATCTTTAAATGTCAATTCAATTGTCACCTAATCTGTGACTTTTTCCACCAAACTCCCACTGAGGGGATTCTTCCTTTTAGATTCCATTTAGCATCTCATACATACTTTTATGAGACGTCATATTAATTTTTGAGCCTGTCTTTTCTACTGGGAACTCTCGGAGGTTTATTTATCTTTGCATTACTGTCCCTCTCTTGTCACTCATCAGTGTCTAATAAAAGTTATTTAAGTTTATTAAATGAATTAATAAATCTGGAAAGGTAATGTTTTCATCATCAGTCAACATCATTACTTCCTCGTTAATATTGCATTGTCTCCATTTCTAACAAGACATATCAAACTACAAGAGGTTAAAGAATCATCTTGTTTAGAATGTCTGTGTATATGGTACAAGAGTATGGAGGGGGAGGAGGAGCTAGAAAGACAGGGTAGAGGACCAAACTGTGCAGGGCTGAATAAGGAGGTGAGACTTTATCCTGTAGGAGATGGGGTATGACTAAAAGACCTTTAAGTTGAGAAATTACATCGGGATTATGTACCCTGTGGAAAGATGTTTACCAGCAGGGAAAAAAATGAATTAAAAGGTGAAAACACTATGAAGGCAGAGGAAGCAAGAGGCAATTTTCACAGCTAAAGTGAGAGATAATGAGATGCCTGACCTAAGGCAGTGAGAAGAAAGGAGGGATGAACTGCAGGGACAAGGAAGGGGAGACAGAAGGGGGAAATCGAGACATTTTTTGGTTTGTCTTAAGATGGTATCTCACTCTGTTGCCCAGGTTGGAACACAGTGGTGTAATCATAGCTCACTGCAACCTCAAAGTCCTGGGCTCAAGCGATCCTCTGATCTCAGACTCCTGAATAGCTTGGGCTATAGGCATCGATGCCCAGGTAACTTTTAATTTTGTAGAGATGGAGTTTTGCTATGTTGCCCAGGTCTTGAACTCCTGGACTCAATCACTCCTCCCATAGTGCTGGGATTATAGGTGTGAGCCACAGCATCCAGCCTCTTGTCTTTTCTATTAATATTAGATTCTAGAGCTACTTTCCAGGAATCTTAGGTTTATGATCTTTAGAACAATGTGTTACAGACTCTCTTATATTTTGGAGGGGACAGAGGGGATGGGATAGGGTCTCACCTTGTTGTACAGGCTAGAGCATAGTGGCATTAAAATAGCCCACTGTAATCTCAAACTCCTAGGCTTGAGCAATCTTCCTGCCTCAGGGTTCCTGAGTAGCTGGGACTACTGTGTGAACTACCATGCCTGAGTAAAATTTAATTTTTGTAGAGATTTGGGGGAGGGGGTAGGTTCTCATTTGCTCAGGCTGGTCTTGAACTCCTGGCCTCAAGTGATCCTCCCACCTTGGCCTTCCAAAGTGCTGGGATTACAGGTGTGAGCCCTGTGCCTGGCCAGAATCAAGGTTTTAAAGTTTAAGGAACTGGGTGGAGATTATTGTCATTATTAAAGGCAGAAAATGTAAAAGGCAGGCTAGTTGCACAGGATAGTTGGCAGGACAGATGTGTGAAGCTTTAGCTTAAAATTCCTGTAAGACACTGATTTGAAAATGTCAAATGGACACAAGAAAATGTAAGTCCAGAGAGGTACAGATAGTAGTTAAGGCTGAAGACGAAAAATATGAGCAGTATTACTTGACATTTATTAAATGTTTTCTATATGCTAGACACTGTAATAAAAGCATACATATATCAATTCATTACATCTTTACAATTAGGAAGGAGTTTCTATAACCTCCATTTTAAAATTAAGAGAACTGAGACAAAAAGATTTTAAGTTATTAACTTGCTATGCTTTCACAATTAGCAATCAATGGAGCTGGGTTCAAATTCAGAAAGTCTAGTTTCTAAGCTCCCCTCTTTAACCTAAACTCTGAGTAATATAAGAGAGGAAAGATTGCCCAGTGAAGCTGTATGTGGGAGATGAGCAAGCTGAGGCTAAAGGGATCACCAACACTTAAGGAATGGAAATAGTTTACTTCTGCAAACATTCACTGAGCATCCACTATACAACAATCATATGTGCTAGATGCTACGTACTAGGAGCTATAAAGATAAATAAGAAAGAATTCTCAGTCAAGTAGGGCAAACAATTAACTAAAATACAATGATGGCTCAGTTAAAAAGGGGTCTAACCACAGTTAGATGTACTTTCTACTGGTTCCTCACTTGCATCAGCTAGGTACATATCAATTTAAACATATCATCCTATAATGAGCATAAAGACATTTATTTAAGCTACTACCATGAACTTATAAACAGACATCTCAAAGCATCAAAACAGAGAGAATGCTTTAATTACTGGTTCTAAAAGGATTACATTCTCACCATGGTAAGGAAAGGAGGCCGTTACTCTAGAAACACACTATTAATTCAGAGTAACTCTGTCTCTTACTTAATTTTATTAACACATAAGAAGAGAAATGCTGTATGCTATGTAGCCAGGTACAGTGAATTTAATAAACTTATGGAAGAGAAGTAGGAAATGATTAAGAAAATCAAATATTCATTATACTGAATACCCAAGTATTGCTTATAAAGCCTTCTAACACAACTGCATGCTTTCCCAGTTTATCACCAAAGCCATGGGTAAGATACTCTATTTGAAGTGCCCATAGAGAATATTCATCAGGAAGAGAACAAGCTTTAGAGATCTCAAGTTTATAGGAGTGAAGCCATTTGCCTTTAAATTATATTCAGAAGTAAAATAGGTAATTCAAAACAGAACCTGCATTTTCTGTGCTGACAACTCAATGCATAATTGATTAAACAACATCACTGACAATCAGGTTCCACAGGGTGTAAAAGGCAACAGTTACTTTTAGAAATATACCTGTGCCACATATGGCGGCTGAGAATAACACAGCAAAAGAAGTTTCAGCTGGAAAGAAAAAGCCTCTGAGAAAATAAGAATAAATCCAATGTGATAACACCAGAAGTCAAAAGCAAGCAAATACAGTTGGTGCTCCTTATTCATGATAGTTACAATACATAAAGGAGCTGTGAACACTGACTTGGCAAATATGGAACCAGTGTCCCAGGGGAAATACAAGATTAGGTTCCTGGAAACTTCTGGCTGCAACATTTTTGTCTACTGATCAATGTGTAACCTTGTTTGATGTGTATTTCTCTTCAAAGACATCTTATTATAGATATAGATATAGATATAGAGATCTATATCATACACACATGATATGTAATCTTTATCTCTATATGACATAGATCTCTACAGCTCTATGTCTATATTTCTATATGTCATTCAAAAACATTGAACTCAGGGCAGCGCCTGTGGTTCATTGAGTAGGGCGCCGGCCCCATATACCGAAGGTGGCGGGTTCGAACCCGGCCTTGGCCAAACTGCAAAACCAGAAAAATAGCCAGGTGTTGTGGCGGGCGCCTGTAGTCCCAGCTACTCGGGAGGCTGAGGCAGGAGAATCGCCTAAACCCAGGAGCTGGAGATTGCTGTGAGCTGTGTGATGCCACGGCACTCCACCGAGGGCAACAAAATGAAACTCTGTTTCTACAGAACAAACAAACAAATATTGAACTCACAGCCCAACAATACTGTAACTCATGCCTGAAAGAAACTTATCTTAATGCAAAGTATTTTCTCTGTAAGGCACATCACAGCCCTCTTGCACTTTGGAACCAGAGACCGGGGGTCTTGCTAGGTTGCACTTTAGCACTATGCTTTGGGGGGCATCTTAAACATAGAAATTACCAACAAAAAGTGTAAAAAATGAAAAAAAAATGTGGTGCTAAACAGACCATTTAAAGGAGACTTTACTGTGTACAGTATAAGAACTGAAACAAGAAGGCACAGCATCATCACCTTGCTTGACTTCAAGTGGAAACATGAACATTGGGGGACTCAAAATTTTTTGCTGCTCTGCCCGTATCTGCGAAGTATTGCAAAAATGTCATGAGTATTGTCTTTGAGGTTACAAATAAACTTTAGTGAGAAGGCAAGTTCACAAATATAGAATCCACAAATAAAGAGGATTGTACTCATTTTTAAAATATATTCCATGAAAACACACTTTAATTTTATTTTCCATCATTCCATTCATTCATTCTGCTTCCTGTTAGAGTGACTATGATTTGATACGAGCCATTTTCTCTTTTTGCTTCTGTTTTTTTTTTTTTGAGACAGAGTCTATGTTGCCCTCAGTAGAGTGCCATGGTGTCACAGCTCACAGCAACCTCTTACTCTTGGGCTTAGGCGATTCTCTTGTTCAGCCTCCCAAGTAGCTGAGACTATGGGCACCAGCTACAACACCTATGTTTAGTTTTGAAAAGAAGCAATACAGCTACGTATAAAGAAATTAAATTAAGCAAGGACAAAATATGTGAGGAATCTACTGTGCTTCAATCATATATTATAAATTCTCAAAAAGAACAGGTAAAGGAAATTGTGGATGAGTAAAGATCAAATTTAAAAATGGATCTGAATAAGAAATCAGAATTCATAAATCTTTACTCCCTCAAGTTGCAGTTTACATGATAAGAATTCTCTTTTGCCAACTCTAAAGTAAATCGTACTTCTAGTGGATTCTTGAGGAAGAAAAGTTTGGAAAGGTAAAGGTCTGATTCCAGTTGTAAACAGTAGTCTTCTAAAATCAAGCTTAATTTTATATGTGAATACTTTACCACTGATTTCATGTAGCCAACTTTATTTCCAAGTTATAAATAAAGATACATTCAATAGTAATAAGGAATGGAGAAATTTAGTTGAGATATGGAAAGGCTGCTATTTGACAAATACCTGCTGTTTAGTACACTGATATAGAAGTTCACTTCTCCATTAGAAAGGCCTATGAATGAACATAATTGTAGTAAAGAGCCTGAGAAACAAAGGACAGTTTTAAAAACAATTATCACTCTAAGCATGGCAGTGGGTACTGTCCAGTTTGTGTTATGATAGTAACCTTCCTCCTCTTTCCCTCTATTCTTCAAAAACACTTTTATGTCATGGAAGGCATTAGAAATCAAAGTTATACAGTTTAAAACAGCATGCCTTCAATAAACTCAGAATCTGCTAGAAGATACTATAAGAGGCAAACAAGATATAATATGATTTATTTGTAACAACTGCAAACTAGAAACAATCTGAATTTCTCCTTATAGTTGAATGAATGAATTGTGGTATAGTTTGAAAATAGAATACTATACAGCATTTGAAAATAGAATACTATACAGCAATGAGGATAAATGAACTGCTATCATACACAGAGGTGGCAGAAAGCAGGGCACAGATCACAAAGAGTTGCAGATACTTAAATATTTATTTAAGAAAAATATATATTTTGTTTCAGTGGAAGATTCAGTACAACTGAATTTTATACCCATCTTTCTAGCAGGTAATGTGAAGAATGTATTACAGTGGGACAGAAACAACCAATTAGAAGGTAATTAAGGAAATACAAGTTAGGATCATCATGAAGGCAGTGATGGCAGAGAAAAGAACAGGACAGCAGAAATCAAGTTGAATCAAAGAACTTGGTGCCATAATGGCTATGAGCAGAGGGAGGAGTCAAAGGGAGGTTGTAGAAGGAGGAGGAGGTATTTTCATCTTTCTTTTATATATATATATATACATATATATTTTTTTTTTTTAAAGAGATAAGGTCTTACTCTGTTTGTTGCTCTAGGCCAGAGTGCAGTGGCATAATCACAACTCACTGCAACCTTTAACTCTTGTGCTCCTCCTGCTTCAGCCTCTCCAGTAGCTGGGACTACTGGTGCACCATCATGCCCAAATAATTTTTTAAAAATTTTGTAGAGACAGCATCTCACTTATTACCCCAAGATGGTCTCAAACTCCCGGCTTCAAGTGATCCTTTTGCCTCAGCCTACCAAAGTGCTGGGATTATAGTTGTGAGCCACCACACTCAGCCTATGTTTTGTAATATCAAAAGACTCTTCAAGGGTTAGCTTAGCTTTGCAGCCACAGAAGAAACTCTAAAATAGAAATTATAAAGTTATTCAAAAGTGTTTTTGCATGTTTTATAAATAGGTAGACACAAATGGAAAACTGCATACTTGCTTCATCATTGTGTATGATGTAGTTCCCATGTAGAAACTATAACATTTATAGGTAAACCATTTCGTATGCAGGCTGATCTTATAGGGACAATACTTGAAAACCATTGGCGAGTTACATCTTTGAAGAGTTATTAAGAATAGAAACACTAGTCGCCAGAACTTGTAACAAACCAATAACATGGTAGCATCCATTAATTCAATTGTGTTCTAACTATATTAAAAAAGTGAAACAATATCAAGTAGCTAAATATTCTACATGTAGAAAAAAGTATTATTTTTATAAAACGTTTTTAAGTAATATAGGATAGAGTGTGTGTATGTAGTGCGTATATATTTACATATATAAAACATTTTTAGATGTTTCACTGAATTTGAATAAAGACCATCCAAATATTTATAGGGCAAGTAGATACTATATTAACTTTAAAATAATAATAGTGTTTGGACGAATATGAAATCTTCTAATACTTCCAAGGAAGATCTATAAAACAGATCAAAAATCTATCAAATCAATTTAATTATGGCACTTAAATTCATCTTAACTCTTCCTTTAAACAGTCAATATAAGAAAAAAGGTGGACTTTCAGAACTATACATTTATTTGCATCAGTAAATAATTGATCTCTTATAAATGCTGACAAACTAAAGTAGCTAAAAGTTACCAGGTAAGAGCAAACCAGATTATCTGAAGCACAACCAAGCAAATGAATGCAGAGAAAAAGAGATAAAAATTAGTGTAAAAGATGCAAAATTTTAGCAAGTGCATAAATTCAGAAAGAAAGATGAGAATTGCACTTAAGATCGCTTCAATTCTTTGGAATTGATGATTATGCTCAAGGGTAGCTTGGATGTCAACAGAAAGCAAGAGGATTGCCTGAGGTCAGGAGTTTGAGACCAGCCTGAGCAAATACTAGGAATTCATTTCTACAAAAATTAGAAAAATTACCTGGGCATGGTGGTGTGTGCCTATAATCTCAGTTACTTGATAGACTGGGGTGGTGGGACAGCTTAAGCCTAGAAGTGTGAGGTTGCAGTGAGCTATTATGATACCACTACATTCTAGCCTGGGCAATAGAGCAAGACCCTGTCTCAAAAAAAAAAAAAAAAAAAAGTTGATACTCCTGTATTATGTGTGCATACCTATCAAAAATTCAAAATTCATTTCTATAGCCACCATTACCAAGAAGCTATCACTGGCTAAACTGTGCTGGCTTATAAACAGATCCAGTTGCCCCCAACACGTTTGTATAATGCAATACACATCTGATAATGTACGAACCTGGCTTAGGGATTGCTCATAGCAGTCATAGCTTCTGAATAGGTGTTTTACTCACTGAAACACTATACTATTGAGCTCTGTTCTATACTCATTTTTAGATACACTAGCTTCCCACTTATGTTCATTTTCCCATTGTCTAGTTTAGTATACAATCATTTTTATGACTTCTTTTAAGGTCACTGTCAAAAATCAAGCTAGAAGTAATGGCCTCCTTCCTAATAAAACAAGTGGTTCACTTGTGCCTCCATGTTCACATCTAAAGAGAAAAGAACAGATAACATACATTCTGTGACTGCTTTCTCTCTTTAAATAGTACCTCTCAGGCATTTTATATTACACAAATAACTTGGGAAGATTAAAAGAAATCTAAAACTTATTATTTACTACATGCCTCAGGTGATGGCCGTTTATATTGTATGATTTTATACGCAATTTCTCATTTAAATCTCACCACTCTCCAAGACAGGCATTTATCAGTGTCATTTACATATATGTGGGAACTAAGGCTCAGAGTAAATTGTTTATGTCCTGCTGTGACCTAAGTCACAGAGTAGATACTTAAATTGAGTTCTAACTTGAAAGCTCATGCTTTAACAAGTACATTAAAGAAACATTTCATATATTATACAGGTAATATAATCAAATGAAAAATTAAAAAGTAAAAAAAGAGATATGCACACAGTAAGGAATGTTGCTCTCACCCTTCTCCTTCATTCCTCCACCATAATAATAACATATAAGTATGTGTTTGTCTGCTGTCTGCACATGAATGTTCTTTTTTTTTTTTTTTGAGGCAGAGCCTCAAGTTGTCACCCTGGATAGAGTGCTGTGGCATCACAGCTCACAGTAACCTCCAATTCCTGGGCTCAAGTGAGTCTCTTGCCTCAGCCTCCCAAATAGCTGGGACTACAGGCGCACGCCACAACGCCCGGCCATTTTTTTTTTTTGGGTTGCAGCCATCATTGTTGTTTGGTGGCCCCTGGCTGGATTCGAACCTGCCAGCTCAGGCGCCTTAGCCCGCTGAGCCACAGGCGCCAAGCCCACATGGATGTTCTTATTCTTTCCCTTTAAACAAATGGGAGCATTCCATGCATGTTGTTTTCCATCTTGCTTATTTAAATCTAACTCTAGAATTACAAAAACACACCTTCTGACCCTACATTTCTACTTCTTAGATTTTATTCCATAGACATGCTTGCATAAATGCAAAACTACTTTTGTATAAGGATATTCTTGGATTTATGAAAATTCTGTATTAGTACAAATTTATTATGTTGTAGCACTATACGAAATAGCAAAGTGTTAGAGGTAATTTAAATGTCCATTAATGGAATACAAAATAGAACACATCTTTATGTTGACATTAAAATTAACCACAAATATTCTTTTGAAGTATAAATTGCAGAGCAATATGTCTTACATTTCAATCATATAAAATCAGAGAAACAAGAAAAATATAAGATAAAATGAAATAAGAACTCCCTCACACACAAAGTATTCTCTTCCCATTTCTGCTATAGCTTTAGCTACTTTGAAAATCACAACTTATTACATATAAGAAAAAAATACATATGTAAGATACAAAAATGACAAGTACATTTCTGTGATGGTTTAAAGAATGAAAATAATTATCAAAATTCTGAGGCCTTTATTTTCCAATGATGAAATCAAATTCTTAAATTTGTCTCATAATAATGCCAAAATGTAATATAGAAGAACTTAAATGGAAAGATAAAATTTGAAATAATACATCATTATAATGAAATCTTGCTATTAAAAAGACTCGTGTGATATTTTTAGTAATGGAAGTTTAAGGAATCTATCCCACATAAGACCTAACAGTGTTCTACACACACAGAGGGCTTAGTATATAAACAGTAAAAAGCAATGTAAGAAACAGAAATTCTGTAATACAGAAACTCAAAATGAGTCACATGATCACAGGCAATCACCTGCTTTCAAGCTCTCAAATCAGTTACTAAATTAGAGATGAAATGAGTGACTGAGAATTTTTGGTGTATGAGGCAAAGAAGAATGCTAACAAATAGAGGCTTAAAGTACACATAGAAAACATACATACAGTAAGAAACATACGGGATGAATTAAAAATTAAAACTGATTCTTAAAGTCATAATCTTAGCATAACTGGAAAGTAACACTGTCAATTTTTAAAAATAGGCAATATGGCTCGGCGCCTGTGGCTCAATAGGCTAAGGCGCCAGCCACGTACACCTGAGCTGGCAGGTTCGAAACCAGCCCGGGCCCGCCAAACAACAATGACGGCTGCAACCAAAAAATGGCCAGGCGTTGTGGTGGGCACCTGTATTCCCAGCTACTTTGGAGGCAGAGGCAAGAGACTCGCTTGACCCCAGGAATTGGGGGTTGCTGTGAGCTGTGATGCCACAGCACTCTATCCAGGGTGACAGCTTGAGGTTCTGTCTCAAAAAAATAAATAAAATAAATAAAACAAATAAATAAAATAAAAATAAAAATAGGCAATAAAACTGACATTGACTTGAGAGTAAAAGATGAAAAATGAAGAAAATGACCACTCTAGAATATAAAATAGCAGAAATAATAAGACAGCTATCATAAAGCAAGCATCAGTAAGTTCTGAAGTCAGGAACATGGAAAAAATATGGAATGGAAGTTTTGTTCTTTTCAAACTTTCCCCCCTTTGTTGGGGATGACATTTTCCAACACTCAATTACTCCCATAGAGGAAATTCTTTTCTTTATCCTCTTCTTCAAAGTCACAAAAAATTGAGAATTACACAGTAAATTTTTGGCAGTTAACTTGCAAAGACTGTTGCTTGGAGCTACTACACCCAAATGCTGAGCTTCTCAGCAAACAGGGCCTGTTGCAGCCCATAAACTAATTTGTGTGCAGGGCCCCACTGAGAGACTCCCGTGTTCTCTAGCACAGTGCCAACACCCCTTTCAGTACTTGCAACTCTGCATAAATTGCCAGTTTCTTTTGGCTCCAGAGATGGCTTCACCTGCAGGGTTTCATTTTTCTGTTTGACACCTTAATGTTGATTTTTCTACACACTACAAAAGAGCCCTCTCCAGTGCTTCTCACACAATTACACAATCACTCTATTGTAACTCAGAAGAGGATTAATGATTGGGTTTTATTTGATTGTAGTTTTGATTAATCCTGACTTTGTTTAATTTGTGACCTTTTCTGGAATCCCAAGGGCTGGGAATTAGAAAATGCACACTGTACCACTGTACTCTGAAAAGTTTGAGCTTGCCAATTTATTTCATGCCTCATTAGCCACAAAAGCTATAAAATTTTAGTCCAAAAACAGCTCCACATATTTTCAGGGTATGGGTACAAAATTTTGTATGAGCTTTTCATTTTGATTTAAATACAGTAAGCCAATAATTAAGTCCATCCTGGTTATGCCCACAGGATTCAAATTCCAATTGGCAGGTATCTCTGTAAAATACCAAACCCAGGCAAGTCATTTTACAATGAAGCTTTCCTGAGGTTTAGAATTAGGATTTGGGGGAAGAGGGAGTTGGGGGTGGGCGGGGGGAGGGGGGTGGTGGTGAGGGGAATCGGAGTTTTAAAAGCCACCTCAAATGACACATTTTTCTTTGGAATCAAAATCAAATCCATACCAATTTATTTAATTTAGTTTGTGCCAAAGTTATGACACCATGGAAAGGGTGCAGTAATTTTTAGTTACTTAGTAGTTGAGAATTAGTTAAGTAACTAAAAATTTTTATAAATAATTTATAATATAGATGTGTTATATAAAAGCTTTACCTTTTAGAATTCTTGGAATCAACAAATTATTTATGGCAAACTATAGAAAATGCTCTATTATATGACACTCAAGTATGACAGCTGATTAACTAAAAAGTTCCTTAAAGTAAAGAAAATTTGTATGTATAAATGTATACTGCTTTGCCAATTTTTTATATAGGTGGTCAAAAGATCACAGTATGATCCAATAACTTAAGTCCTGCACTGTATTTTTTGTACCTTTTCCAGTTCTGATTTTTGTAAAAGTGGGGTTAACTAGTATTTAGAGATATGTAAGCAATTCCAGTTTAAAACACTTTTAGATTTTAAAAAACTCCCTCGATATTCAATAGCTATCTTACTTTTACCGAATTCAACCACAGAATTTTATTTTTGAATGATTGATTGATTGCTTGTTTGGGATTCATTAAAGGTACAAAGAATTAGGTTACAGTGATTGTAGTTGTTAGATACAGTCCCTCTTGTAATTGTGTCCTGCCCCCAACAACAGTAATTTTTTAATGACTTACCTGTATCCTTTTCTTAAGACATTCAACTTTAGTTTCATGGAAATATTTTTTTTGTGTAAGTATGTCAATAGTTTCATATAATAGTAAAATATATAACATAGTTAAATATCAAGAATAACTGGAATAAATCAGTTTGGGAACAAACATAATTAACTATTAACAACAATACAATTCAACATGTTAAGTGAGCCATGCATGGCATATTTGAGAGTAATCAAATGGCTGCTCCAGTGTGCTCTGGGCATCAATTGGCAAGGTTAACAGAGAGAAAAGAAAAGTCTCAATCTGGCAAGAAGGTAATGGGGAGGTTTGTCAAAAAAGCTTCCTATATGTTTAATAGTGGTCAGTGCTCAGTTAGCCTAAACATGCCCACTAGCTTTAAAAAGATATTTACCATTTCAAAATGTAGTTTCATGCTTACAGAGATGATGTGATTGTTATCAGCATTACAAAGTAATGAGAGCTGGGACCCATGATTCACTACTGTTTTTCTATAAATTCAACTACACCATCTTCTCCCTTTCTCATTTTCCCTTCTCCTCAATGTACCAAGTCCAAGTCTAGAATGTAAATTAATAGAACTTTGCATAGGAAAAACATTACTAGGAAAGAAATAAGTCTGAAGATAAATTTGGGAAGGAGCATAGCTTCAATGCTTTCAAGTATTGCAGAAAACTTCTCAATAAGGTATTTATGGACTAAAATCCAAAATGAGATAGAAGATAGAAGCAAAAGTCCTATGGCCCTAGACCATTATGCAAATTTCATTTGGAAATACGTCATTGAAATTTTACTGTAGGTAAAATAGGTAAGACCAAAATGGACAGATTAAAACAAAAATATAGAAACAAAAAAAACCAATAATTTTTTTTAAAAAAGAGATATATTTGTATCTATTTTAAAATAATTACTATTGCTGTTCTAATACAATGTGAAAAAAATATATGAAATGGGCCAGGCATGGTGGCTCACACCTGTAATCCTAGCACTCTGGGAGGCCATGGTGGGAAGATTCCTTGAGCGTGGGAGTTTGAGACTAGCCTCAGCAAGAGTGATATCCAGTCTCTATTAAAAATAGAAAAAAATTAGGAACAGTGAGCATTTTCTCATATGTTTGCTGGCCATTCTTCTGTCTTCTTTAGAGAAGGTTCCATTCATCTTTCTTCCCCATTGATATATGGGATTGTTGGCTTTTTTCATGTGGACTAATTTGAGTTCTCTATAGATCCTAGTTATCTAGCTTTTGTCTGATTCAAAATATGCAAATATCTTTTAACATTGTGTATGTTGTCTATTTGCTTTAGTTGTTGTCTTCTTAATTATTAGAGAAATGCAAATCAGAACCATCCTGAGATATCACCTAACCCCAGTGAGAATGGCCCACTTCACAAAATCTCAAAACTTCAGAAGCTGGCATGGAGGTGGAGAGAAAGGAACACTTTTACACTGCTGGTGGGACTGCAAACTAAATACCTTTTTGGAAGGAAGTATGGAGAACTCTCAAAGAACTCAAGCTAGACCTCCCATTTGATCCTGCAAGCCCATTACTGGGAATCTACCCAAAAGGAAAAAAAATCCTCTTATCATAAAGACACTTGAACTAGACTGTTTATTGCAGCTCAATTTACAATCGCTAAAATGTGGAAACAGCCTAAATGTCCACCTACCCAGGAATGGATTAAAAAGCTGTGGTATATGTATACCACGGAATACTATTCAGCCATTAAAAAAGATGGGGACTTTACCTCCTTTGTATTAACCTGGATGGAAGTGGCACACATTATTCTTAGTAAAGCATCACAAGAATGGAGTAGCATGAATCCTATGTTTTTAATTTTGAGATGAGGACAATTATTGACTTTGTACATGGTGAGGGGTGGGGGAAGGGGAGAGCAGAGACAGACAGACAGAAGGAGGAGGGAGAAGGAAGAGTAGAGAGAAGGAAGGAGGGAGGGGCTGGGGTCTCAGTGTGTGACCTACCTTTTGGGGGCAAGGCATAATTGTAGGAGAGACTTTATCTAACAAATGTAATCAGTGTAATCTGGTTTCCTGTACCCTCAATAAATCCCCAACAATAAAAAAAATAATAAAAATAGAAAAAAAGAATTAGCCAGACACGGTGGTTGGCACCTGTAGTCCTACCTACTCCAGAGGCTGGTCAGGAGAATCACTTGAACCTAGGAATTTGAGGTTGCTGTGAGCTGGGCTGATGCTCTAGGAGTCTAGCCTAGGCAACCGAGTGAGACACCGTCTCAAAAAAACAAACAAAACCCACAAGTGTTCATTGTTTAGATTTTCTTTAGATGAAAAAAAGTTAGACAGTAAATTATAAATTTATTTCCTAGAAAGCACCAAGCAATTTAACTATTATAGGAAAGGAATAAATGGAGTTCAAAGAACCTCGTGTCAATTTACCAGATCAATCACTGTATCCTTGTCTAAAATATCAGTAGAAAAAGTTCCTTGAGGTAGAATTGGAAGGTCAAAACTCTGTTGTTCATTTTTATAAATTTTGATAAATATAGTCTTTGCCCTGGTATTTGTACACAAGAGTATTTCTTTCTTTATATTCTTACCAGTACTGAGTATTATATCACTGTTACTATGTGAGTTTTTTTAAAAGTATGTTTTATTTAAATTTAATTTTCTTTTGTCATAAGTGAGGCCTAATATTTCTTATAATTTTATTGGTCATCTGCATGTACATTTTTATGAATTGTTTATGTGTTCTTCACCCACTTTTCTATTAGGAACAATGTTCTCATTTTATAAATGAAGAAACACAGGGCTAGAGAGGTTAAATAACTTCCTTTTCACACTATAGTGACTGAATCATCCTTCTTCATGGAAGTAAAATTTAGGTATCCTTCTCTTCTAAAAGATTGTGTGGCAAGTACGACTGCAGTAGAGGAGTGGGTTAGCATGTCAACAAGGTAGACTCACTGAACCCTCTAGCTCATTACCACCACAGAAAAAAGGAGAAAAAAAATAGGAAGAATATCTGGTATTTTAAAAGAATATTAAAAATAGTCATGGAAAAAAAATCAGAACATTTTTGGTTTTTACCTATATTTTATTCAATTTTTTTATGAAGTTTGACTGACATATGAGAGGTGATTAGCCTCCCTTCAGTGTTAGTGCCTCTAACTGTCTGTGTCTGACTCTGGTCTTATAATTTTATCTAAGCTGATAGATAGAATGTGCCAATGTGCAATATGGAGTTATAACGTTTTGAACAGGAAAGTGCTTGTTCAATAATCATTCCATCATCCTTTACTACTGGAATTTAGATTTTGCATTGGATAGATGGTACCTAACTAAAATGTGATTTTCCAGGCTTCCCTGCAGCTGTTGTGTCTGTTGAGGGTAGAGGTTGCACGGTTCTGGCCAATAAGAAGTAAAAGGGAATCTAGTGGATGAGTTTTTGATATGGCTACTGTTGTTTTGATAAGAGTTCGACTCAGTTGACACATACTTTTCCCCCTTTTTTCTTCAAAGTCTGGAATGTGTGCGCAAGGGCTATGTAAATGGTCATATTGCAAGTAGAGGAATTGCAAGGAGGAAAGCCATACACCAAGGACAGTAGAAAAGAAAGAACCCAGACCCCATTGAGATCTAGGGGCCACTATACCAGCCCCAAATTGCCTAAACCTATGTTTCCTGTTAGGTGAGAAAAATAAAGCCTTAATCTATTAATACTTTCTTGTGTTTTATTGCAGTCAGAGAATCTATTGAATTTTAATTAAAAATGATCAAAGATAATCCTAAGTGGTACTGAAGTAACCTATCAAAGGTAATGATAGAGAAAAATTATTCTAGCGTTTTATGTCAGATAGACCAGAGTTGAGAGAAGAGTTATGAAGACTGGTTGCAGTTATCCAGAGATAACATGATAAATGTTAAAATGAAAGTGGCTGCAGTAGAAACAGATAGGGACTTTGAAAGTAAGACATTTAAAAACCAATTTGACTTGTGGAAGAATCAACCAACTCATAAATGTGGTGGATAAATGAAGCCTAAATATAGATATAATTTAACACAGGGAATTAGAAGTAAGGAAAGAATCTACCAAAATCAATACATTAAATGTTTATAAATCTAATAATTGCTCTACTTCTCTAAAAAAAAAATGTATTGTCAAAGATTCATTGCTACCATCAGTGGGTCAGGAGGACTGCAAGCAAACATATTACCTTCTTTTACCTCTGGCAACCATTTCTCTTTAGCATGCAGGAATGGGGAACTTGGAGCCTTGAGGCCACATATAGCCTTCTGTATGCTTGAGTGTGGCCTTCTGACCAAATTCAAATTTTATAGAACTCTTTGAATAAAAAGGTTTCATTAAAAGAATTTGTTCAGTGAAGTTTGGATTCGGCAGAGGGTCCACTCTTGTGGATCTGGAGGGCCACATGTGGTCTTAAGGTGGCAGGTTCCCTACCAAAAGAAAATGATATGGAGTGGGAGGGAGAAGGGTACATAGTTTTAAAGTGATCACCAAACCGTTAGTTCATAAATATTTAAATTTTGTGCAGATTGAAATACTGTTAAGAACTGTTCAGTATTTATTTTGGACTAAGGGTCATGAAAAATTCAATGACTGTCCTGAAACCAAGAAAGGTTGGGAACCTCTGCTGTACTATAAAGAGATGGACTTCCTTTAAGAAGGTTAGACAATAAGGTCTACCATTTAAGTTTGAAGAAATTTCAAGTACTCTTTCATTCTGTGCCTGTAAAACAATGTAAGTTGCCTTGGTTTTCATTAGAAAGGATTTTTTTTAAAAGACAGGGACTCATACTGTTATCCAGGCTAGAGTGTAACAGTACAATTAAAGCTCACTGCAGCTTCAAACTCATGGGCTCAAGTGATCCTCCCAGCTCAGCCTCCCAAGTACCTGGGATTACAGGCACCACCACACCTGGCTAAAGGCTTTTTAAAATTCTTTTATAGAGACAAAGAGATCCTCTTGATTCAGTTTCCTGAAGTATAGGACTGTAAGCGTGAGCCATCATCGTGCCTGGTCAACATTTTCTCATTTTAATACAGTTGAATGTAAGTTCTTTGTTTCATTATTTCAGGTCTTTATTTGTTGCTAATCTGCTGTAATACTCTAGGAGTTTAAGGGAAATTTGCCTATGAAGTAATTGCTACTATTCATGCAAAAACCTGACAGCTAAAGAAGAAATAGAACCTCAACTACAAAAAATACTATAATTCAGCAGCCACTGACTCTCACCTTACCTCTATCCCAGTCAGAAGGTAGGACACTGCTCTCCCTTTAGAGCAACACTGCTATTTTTAAAATAATGAGATGATGTCTTATATATTCCCAGTGACCATTCACAAAAATGTGACCTTAGGGATTTATCTCCTGATATTTTCAACCATGTTGTCAGTATCCAGATGGGATCTACAATGAATCAAAGCTACTACTGTTCACACTACATTACATTTACAATAGAGTGCAATGAGATACCATAATATTTTCATTTGGTACTTTCAGCCTACAGTTCAGTTCAGTTCTAGTCAATGAAATCCACAATATTTTCTAAGTTGGAAGCCTCTGTTTATAATAATGCTTTAAAGGGTAAGCTGGAAGAGGAATATCACAAAGGACAATGAATTCTTTGACCTAAACATCAGGTTAAAGATGCTTAATTTTTAAATAAGAAATCTTCAACGGCACAAAGGAATCATCAACTTATTTAAATAGAGACTGGTGACTAATTAAAAGGAACCTCTGGTATTAGTTTAAAATAAAAACCAAACACAGCTCTAGAATTCCTTATGCTGTAAAAGTGAAAACAAAGATATCATCATTAGTAGGATGCAACAGGAATGCACCCAAACCTAAAAAAGTAGGTGGAGAAGGAATAGTTCATAGCCAAGGAACTATTTGAAACTATTGACACCCCAGAGGTAACCGAGGGTGTCAACAAGTCAGTTCATTCAAAATTCAATGAGTAACTTCTATGCAATCTCAGTTACTAAAAAACAACAAACACCTTATCTAACATGATTACGGGGCCAGTGGACTCATTAAAATATTCTATACAACACCACAAAGTAGGAGGCAGGTAACTGAAAAAGAAAACAGATGCTGCTTCAACCTAGGGTCAAATCACAAAGCACTCTTTCTGCACACCATCTTACCAAACTCAACTATTTTTTTGTTTATTGGTCCAAAATTAGGTGACCTGATTAGCTATCTCCAGGAAAAAAACAAATGGACTTATCTTTCTCTTTAAGATAATCAGTCCACAGAACCTGACAATAGCTGAGATGTGCTGAAATAGCTGACTTCTAAGCAATCAAAGAAACGGGACACTGAAGAGTACTGGTGGTCTCCAGGCTGCTCTTCCTCTGGGGACCAGCAGCACTTTCCAGAATGGTGGTTGGGGTCCCCATATGAAACCTCCCACCTACAACCATGCCAAAGTATTTCTACTGTGATGTGTACATAAATTTTGCAATTTTTTGAGTAATTTCTAACAGAATTAACGATAAAATGAGTCATTAGCAGAGACCCACTGGAAACAGAAAGTTTTTTAACCTTTTTGATGAGGCCTCTTTTCACATCTGGAAATTACTGACAGCTTTATACCACATTGCTTCATCACAATAGGGCTTCATCCCTAGCCAAGTAGAGCTGTAGGATTGCCTCATAATAATGTCACAATTTAATTCATATCTTAATGCCTTAGAATTGAAAAATTGAGGGGTTTAGTTACATTAAGCCTGACATTAAAAAAATTAAATCAACAAAAAAATCGGATCTAAAAGTAAAAAGAAATGTCCTCCAGTATATTACATGGAGAGATGGAAATATACAAGCATAATGTGGCTTATATATTATCACTCCAGGAAATTAGTAGCTGAATGAGGTTTACTCCTCCGGTTTCTATTTCAATATTAACGAGTTGAGCAATTACTACATGGAACAAGCCCCTTTAATACCACCTGGTCTACTTCCCAGCAGTACGTTCCCCTCCCAGGCTTGTCATGGCTCATTTAAATAGTACAGTATGCTCCCTCTATAAGTCTGCTCCTAGAGCTTACAGAGTTTAAGATATAATGAGATACGAAGGTGTTTATCATGAGGTAGAAGGGAACTCTGAGCCAAAGCAACAGGAGCTGGATATCATGAGCAGGCTGGGAACAGAAAGTTGTTTTTTCTTTAAGGTATACTGGAAAAATAAATACCATAAGACACACATGAAGTCTGGGAAAAAGCAAAAATCTGAAGCAGAAACTTAGAGAACAAGATAAGATTTCAGAAACAGAGATGAGGAATGGGAAGTACATCTTTTATCATTGCCTTTTGCTGCCTTTACAGGTAAAATTGTGGTTTAAGAGAGTTATAATTTACCCCATCCCATAACCAATAACAAAATTTTGCAAGAGATGCTCTGTCTAAAAAGTAACAATTAAAATCCATGTGATGGATTCTGAAGACTTCAGGAAGGATAAGTATGTACATAAAAGTAATGGCTGACAAAAATTAGAGGAGGAAAGGAGAAAAAAGCTAATTGTAAATAAATAAATTTAATTTAAATTGAACTTACACTTCTGATAAAGAAGTGACCCAACATAAAAGGACCTTTCCCTTTTATGTGACACTCATAAAAATAGTACATAAAAACAAAATAACAATTATGCATCAGGCATTAGCTGAACCAGGAGAAGTGCCAATAATAAAGAAAGAATTCAGTCCCAGCACGGAGTTTAAGTGGAAAAGGCAGGAAGAGGAAGGGTGGTAGTGGCAAAAAACTGGGTTACAAGCCTTACTCGCTAAGACTGGAGCAGACTGCAGGATTCAAGGTCGGGGAGATGGAACTAACCTCTCTACACAAATTTACAAAGGTTGGCTCCATCTATAAAAATAAAGATTTCGAGAAAACCTCTGCATATGAGCCCAATGAAGCTATGTGGGAGGGAGAGGGTCACTAAGGAGAAATCACTGGTACATGAGAGACACACAGAAACCTAAGCACAGAAATTAATATAAAAACTGGTCCTGGACGGCACCTGTGGCTCAAAGGAGTAGAGTGCCAGCCCCATATGCCGGAGGTGGCAGGTTCAAACCCAACCCCGGCCAGAAACTGCAAAAAAAAAAACTGGTCCATAAACAGGGAACATATTGGGCTCCACAGAGACAAATTCGAAGCTGATCTGGAGAAAAAGGACCCCCAAGGCAAGTTGTTCCACAGATCACCTACCATAAGAGAAAACAAACCAGTGAAGGAAAGTTAATAGTTACAACAAACAAGAGATTTCACATTGTAAAACCTAGAAATAATAGAACTGCATGGAAGGCCTTTAAATAAGTTTAACAGAAGTTCTCCCAACAGAAGGTCAAGTATTGGATTCTCTAGATTAACCAATATCTTTTTCTCTCTTCCAATAAATTTGCTGATGCCAAAGGCATATTGAAAGATTGCAACTAGGAAACAATTGAAGAAGACTCTATTGGCCACTTAACCAGTACCCATACTTTCATTTCCTGCCTTTTCCTGTTTAGTATTTTTTCAGGTATCCATTTGTCTACAGCATGAGTCAAAGATAAATACTTTCTCCAGACCTCAGCGGTAGATACTGAGTAGTCTAAGCCAAAAAGGTAATCCCACTTTCCCTTCCCAATGACGCGGCATGTGACTCAGTCTGGCCAAACACATGCTGAGTAGAAGGGTACTGATGGAGGAGAGTGAAGATAATGACTGTAAGAAAGATTTCCTTATACCTGAGAAAGAGACCTAGGAGCACCTGGAAATTATGGCATTATCCTGATACCAGCCTAAGGATAAAATAAACATACAGATTAACATCAGTACACCTGGTCAGTGGATGATTTTAAAAATCTTTACTGCACTTGTATTCTGTGCTTTTCTTTTATAGACTATGTTTCCTCACAAGGCAATAATATTGTAAAATCAACAATGGGCACCTCTCCATCACCCCCAACTTTGTGAAATAAAACCAATACACCTTAAATAACACATAGATTAAAAATAAAAGCCCAGAAACCAAAACACTTTTATAATACATAAGAAAAAATTCTCTATCAAACAACCGTGTTTATAGCTAGTTAGATCCTCAGAAAAAAATTTATAGCTTTCTATTATAAGTGAAAACATTCCAGTAACTTGGAAACAAAAGCATGGCAAATGTAAAGAAAATAAGAAAGCCAAAGGAATAAAAGTAAATACAAAACAGAGTCAACAAAATCAAATATGGCTCCTTAAAAAGAAATATAAAGTAGCTATTCTTCTGCAACACTGAACAAGAAAAGATTATAAAAGTTAGAAAGTGTAGGAATAAAAAAGAGCATAAATAGAGTACAGATTTAAAAAGCACTCACCAATTAGAAATAATAGTATCAAACTGCGAGGAGAGTGGGAAATAAAATTCTACTGTAGTTAGTCATTGAAAGTTTGGGATTGGTTTTTTACAGCAGCTTGCGCTACTTCAATAAAACTAATAATGCAACAGAGTATACACAGCAAATTTTAAAAAATAACCTTTCCATGTGCTGCCAACAATTTAACAGCAAAATGTCATTCATAACAGCAACAAATGAGATATCTAAGAATAAATGTTATAGACATGTGAGGACTTTATTAACAAAATGTACAAGATATCAGTGAAGTCATAAAAGAGAACTGAAGTGGAAAGAGAAATAGGTCACATTTAGGGATAGAAAGATTCAAATTTTGCCTAAATTAGTATATAAGTCAATGCAAATTTCTACTGAGATCCAAAAGAATTTTTTTTAAAGGAACTAGTCAATGTCATTATAAAATTACATATAGAAAAATAAAGGTTCCAGACATTTCTGACAAAGAACACTAAGGAGAGACTTGTTCTACTCTGTATCAGAATTTAAAAAAACACAACAGTAAATAAAACAGTAGCACAGCAATAACAAACAAACAGGTGAATGGAAAACTATACAGAAACTAGAAATGGAATGAAGCACATCTGGGAACTTAATATATCATACTGGCGGTACTACAATTGGCTTTCCACTGGGAGACACTAAAATTAAAAACTCTGTTCCAAACAAACTCTTCAGATATATTAAAACCTTACATGTGGTGCTGTGGCTCATGCCTGTGGGAGGCAGGCGTGGGAGGATCCTTTGAGCTCAAAAGTTTGAGACCAGCCTGAGCACAAGTGAGATCCTGGTTCTACTAAAAACAGAAAAATTAGCTAGGCCTTGTGGCAAGTGTCTGTAGTCTCAACTACTCAGGAGGATGAGGCAGGAAGATTGCTTGAACCCAGGAGTTTGAGGGTGCTGTAAGCTAGGCCGACACCATAGTACTCTAGCTTGAGGCAACAGACTAAGAGTCTATCTTAAAAAGAAAAAAAAAAGAAAAAAAGAAAAGAACCACTGTGGACAATCTAGCAAGACCCCATCTCTAAAAAAATTTTTTAAAACTATATGTAAAAATAAAATTTTAACAAGTATATAAACTATTCTCCTAAAATTTATTATCTTTCCCAGGATGTTTTATCAAAGTATGCAGCCCACTCATATTGGCTGTTTATGTTTATATTCATCCATAGAACCCTATGTTTACTCTCTAACATAATCATTTTTCAGAAAGTGTGTGTAAGTCTGAGATGTGAGACAGCATAAAACATACTATCTCAATGAGTAGTTTGTCCCCAGCCCCTAGCATAGTTTGGAGCATCTAGTAAGTCTAAGAAACAAGGCATCGACAGTTTCAAATATCTAAAAACATGAAATGAAACAAAACAAAACGTGGAGCTGAGTGATGACTGAAAAAGTTTAGGCAGGTTTCTTTACAGGCAATGTCATTTGATGTGAGCCATCAGAAAAGGATGGAACTGTAAAAAGCAAATTATGAAAAAAGTAGGTAAGATAAAACAGTTTTTGCAAAAGCATGAAGGAAGGAAACTATAAGGTTAGAATAAATAGTAAGATGATTCTGTAGAATGGAGATAATAAATATACAGAAAAACAGAGCCAGGAATGTATCCAAGAACAAATTTACGGAGGACCAAATGAAACACGAAGCTTCTGAGGGTTTCTAAACATAAGTGTAACATAATTAGATTTATGTTCCTAATGAAAGTAGAAAACATTTCCATTGAGCAACTTGTTCGGAAAAAATGTTCGGAATACACACCTATGTATTAGAAAGGTCACCACAGTACTTCATCCAGTTCATATTTAATTCGGTGATAGTGATTACATGCTTGTCCCCAAAGATGAAAAAAGAGTAAAAATAAATGAAAACATATTACATTTATAGGAAAAGAAACGATGGTGTGAAATGAATATATCTAACATCTGCCTTTTACCAAAAGGAAAAATAGTAACAATGGAGATCCTGGTTCTTTCTTCTAAAAGTTAATATATAGTACCTATACACATATCTGAATCAATTATATTTTTCTGAGCCGGATGTGGTGGCTCACATCTATAATCCTAGCACTCTGGGAGGCTGAAATGTAAGGACCACTTGAGTTTAGGAGTTTGAGATTGCAGTGTGTTACCATGACGCCACCTCACTCAAGCCCGAAAGAGCAAGACACACACACACACACACACACAGGTGCCAAAAAAAATACATATATAGATTTTAAGAAAGGAAAAACTGTATTAAATTTGTAATACTCAAATCACATTTGACTATTGCAATTACAAGAGGTCTCAATTAGACTTGTGTTCATCTTTTGTTATTGGCATATATTATTACAATTTCAATATAGTTTTTTCCTTTCTTACAATGTGTATACATTTTTTTGGCACCATCTATATATATGTAAACACATTTCTGAGAAAAGAGAACTATCTTTTCTGAGAGAACTCTTACTGTCTCTCATTCTTTTTACAATTTTAACTCCTATCTACAGATTTTGATCATTGGATAAAGACAATTTGGAAATCTTGAAGGTTGCAAACATTTTATAAATGAGTTAAGAAAATACAAATAGGCAAGAAAATAAGATAAAAATCAGAAATAATGAAAGAAAAAGAAGATGTGCAGGGTAGATACAGCCTAAGACAAAGCAACACTAAGGGAGTCAAAATATACTGTGGATATGCTGGGTTAGAAAGAGAACACCAAACACAATGCCAGAGCCCCAGATGGGCAGATGTATTCTGTAAGGTTCTCTCCAAATACCTACACTGCCACATGGGAAACTCAAGCTTAATTTCAAGATCAAGAGTATCTTCTATCCTTGATAAGGTAATCACCTTAGTCTAAAAAGTAATAGTATATATAATCTGGAAAATGCATGGTCATAAACATATTGAGAAAAAATAACTTTACTCTGTTGAAAATTATGCCAATGATGGCTCGGCGCCCGTTGCTCAGTGTTTAGGGTACCAGCTACATGCTCTGGGGCTGGTGGGTTAGAACCTGGCCAGGGCCAGCTAAACAACAATGACAACAATAACAAAAAAAAAATAGCTGGGTGTCTGGTGGAATCCTATAGGCTTGGGAGGCTGGAGCAAGAGAATCGCTTAGGCCCAAGAGTTTGAGGTTGCAGTGAGGCAACCTCAAACCAAGGGCAACATAACAAGACTCTGTCTCAAAAAGAAAAAAAAAAAAGAGAATTATACCAATGTCAATGGCATGTTATATCATCCTGTGAAAGAAAAGGCAAAGAAAAAAAGAATGACTCCAGTCACAATTGCTTTCACATGCATGGCAATGTCAGCCTCTGCTAAAGTGAAAGCTTCATCTGTTTTCCCTCTGAGAATGGCTTATGTGTAAAATTGATATGTATTTTCCACAGCAACTATTCTTAACCAAATAGGCATCTTTTACTTAATTTCCTAAACCTTAAGCCACAGAAAAAACATGAACTCTGGATCTATACAATATTCAATCTTAAAGATCGAACTTGTAGACAAGATAAATGGTATAATGGATTTTTAAAAATAGTTGTTAGGTTATACATCCTCTTAGAATACTTACTTTTACTTTGAGAATAAAATAAATATAATTTAAAACATTTACTGAGTGCCAATTATGTGTTATACATTGCATTTGTTTCTGGGGATTCAAGATCAACCACATTTGTGAATAGAAAATCTCAGGGAAGATGATGAAAGCTTGTAAATAAATGACTATAATATAATGTGTTAAATCCTAGAGAAACACAGATTAAACAGAAATTTAACTATCATTATAAAATCTTACACAAAGAACTTTGCACCTAAATACCTTTTTTTCATCATGGAATAATTTACTTTTATTTCTTTGAGACAAGAGTCTTGCTCTGTCACCTGAGCTAGAGCACAGGAGTATCATCATAGCTCACAGCAACCTAAAACTCCTGAGCTCAGGCGATCCTCCTGCCCCAGCCTCCTAAGCAGCTAAGACTACAGGGACCCACAGCCACAAGGCTAATTTTTTCTATTTCTGGTAGGAACAGGGTCTGGCTTTTCTTAGGTGGGCCTTAAACTCTTGACCTCAATTGGTCCTCCAGCCTCAACCTCTCAAAGTGCTAGGGATACAGGTATAAACCACTCATACCCAGTGTATTTTCTTTCTTTCTTTTTTCTTTTTTTGGAGACAGAGTCTCAAGCTGTTGCCCTGGATAGAGTATCCCTCACCTTCCCTCCTTGGGAAGCTATACACTAACGCCAGTGCCTAGTTCTCCCTTCAAAGCAATTTTGGAATTCTTTTTCTGGAATGGCCATCAGAATTGTTGTCACATTATCCTTGATGTCCTGAATGTCATCACAGTTGTCTTCCTTTCAGTATTTCCTTTATCTTAAGGTAAAGAAAAAAATCATTGTAGACCAGCCATGGTGGTCTCACTGTATGCCTGTAATCCTAGTACTCCGGGAGGCAAAGGTAGGAGGATCGCTTGAGCTCAGTAGTTTGAGACCCGCCTGAGCAACAGCAAGACTCTGGCTCTAATAAAAATCGAAAAATTAGCCAGGACTTGTGGTGAGTGCCTATAGTCCCAGCTACTTGGGAGGCTGAGATAGGGTAATCAAACTAAGAGTTTGAGTGCTCTCAGTTAGGCTGATGCCATGGCACTCTGGCCATGGGACAACAGAGTGAGACTCTGTCTCAAAAAACAAACAAACAAACAAAGAAAAGAAAGGTCATTGGGGGCCAGATCACTTGAGTGTGTGTGTGTGTGTGTGAGAGAGGGATGTTCTAAAACAATTATTTGTCAACACTTCCAAACAGTAAACTTGGCTGACTGTTCAGTTGGTACAAATTCATAATGAACAATCTCTCTGACATTAAGAAAGGTTAGTGACATTGTTTTGACTCTTGATTTGGACTGATGGAACTTTTTTGGTTATGGATAATTGGTCGACTTCCACTGCATACTTTGATGCTTTGTTGCAGGGTCATATTGGTAGACTCATGTTTCATCACCAGTGATAAAACAACCTAAAACATCAACTTGCTTCTCCAAAAGGTCTTGGCAAACTTTGACTCTCCTTTGCTTTTTCTGGTTCATCAGTGAACTCCCTTGTACAATAACAACAGTTCTGATGGCCATTCCAGAAAAAGAGTTTCAAAATTTAGTAGGCCCTGGGAGATGCATAGCTTCCCAAGGGGATACTTCAGAGATGACCACAGCGATATTAAGCAATGAGGTATATGGCACTTGTTCTAGGATGAATTCACTAATTTAACTGTCATGCCTCATATTATTGTACTCTCTCTTCCATTATTCTATATATGTACCTTCATGCCAATACTATTTTGGCTTTTGTTTTTGTTTTTTTTTAATTTCACATTAATATGAGAGTATAAACCATTAGGTTATATCATTCACACATGACAGGTAAAAACCAGAGTTGTAGATGTGTCCTCGACCGAACGGAGTATGTCATACATCCAAGCATTGTGCCCAATGAGTGGGAAGCTACTGAACTTCCTGTCCCTCCATCTTTCTTGAGTTTGAGATTTTCTCTGGTGTGAGGTCTGTGATTGTTACTACTAGGTTCAAACTGTATTGAGTACTTGTGATGCTTGTTTTTCTAATCTTATAATACTTAGGAGAATTTTCCCAAATCCATCCAAGTTGTTACAAAGGATGCAAAATTTCTACTTTGGGGAATGGGGATAAACAATATTCCATGGTATACAAATGCAACAGTTTATTAATCCATTCATTTGTTGATGGGTACTTGGGTTGTTTCCATATCTTTGCCATTGTGAACTGAGCAGCTATGAACATTGTAATACAAATGTCTTTATATTAAAGGGTCTTTTTTTTTTCTTTGGGTAAATGTCTAGTAGTGGAATTGCAGCATCAAACACTATATTCTTTTGAAATTACTATAGTTTTATAGCAAGACTTCAAATAATCTGCTATAAGTCATCCACCTCTATTCTCTTTCAAAATTAGTTTAGCTCTGCTAGATTCATGGTAAAATTTAAAATAAATTTTATATTCCAATTGTCAGCTCTACAAAAAACCCCCTATGAGGTTTTTTTTATTTTATTGTCTTTATTATTAAATCATAGCTGTGTACAGTAGTGCAATCAAGGGGTACAATGTGCTGGTTTCATACACAATCTGAACTATTTTCATCATACTGATTAACATAGCCTTCCTGGCATTTTCTCAGTTTTTTTTTAAATTTATTTTTTATTTTTATTAAATCATAATTGTGTACATTGGTGCAATCATGGGGCACAATGTGCTGACATTATATACAATCGGAATTATTTTCATTGAACTATTTAACATAGCCTTCATGGCCTTTTAATCACTATATGAAGACATTTATATTCTACATTTAGTAATTTTCTCTTGTACCCTTGTAAGATGCACCGTAAGTGTGATCCCACCAATCACCCTCCCTCCACCCACCCGCCCCCATCCCCTCCCCTCCCTTGCCCCTTTCTCCATTTCTTGGACTATAACTAGTTTTTAGCCTTCATATGAAAGATATAGATTAGCTTCATAGTACATTGGATACTTTTTCTTCCATTCTTGAGATACTTTGCTAAGAAGAATATGTTCCAGCTCCATCCACGTAAACGTGAAAGAGGTAAAGTCTCAATCTTTCTTTAAGGCTGCATAGTATTCCATGGT
>CAUYON010132477.1:0-27364 GCA_963573935.1 Arctocebus calabarensis
TTCTTCACCCCTCCAGTAGAGGGCGCACTCTTACGAGCGGCTTTTGTAGCCAGTTGCTTCCTGGGTGCTTTACCACCGGTGGATTTACGGGCAGTCTGCTTTGTACGAGCCATGGTATAAAGACCTCCTTATTTACCTACCCCCCTTCTCCTTCGGCTGGAGCTCGGTGAGCTAGAGGCGGCGCTGGCGTTAGACAGCGACGGCGGCGCGGCGGCGGCTGCGAACACAATTCCTTCCTATTGTTCTTAAGATGACAACTAAATTCTTCCTATGGCTGGTAAGGCCTTGCATGATCTCATTCCTACTTATCTGTCTGGACTTACTTCTTGCTGCTTTTTCACTTGTTCTAAATTACTGCTGTGCTCCAGTACAATAGGTCCTCACCTCTAGAACTTTATGCAGTGATTTCCTGAAACAATTTATTCACTCCCTGCAACTTAGATAAGCTATACTCACCCTTCATTTTCTCAGAAAAGGCTTGCCTGAACTTTCAGACTAATTTACATTTTCTTATACATGTGCTCTCATAGTATCGTATGGTTCACTTTGATGACTTATTTTATATCCATAATGTTTGATAAAGTCTCTCCTATTATACTGAGTGCCATAAATACATTCTATCTCTGTGTTGTTAATTATGCACTGCTAATACTTATTTAAAGCATTTTATATAAAGAAATTAATTCTAGCCGCAATTTATGTATGTTTACCTTAATAACCACTTGCTTACCTAGTGCATACACTATAGTTTGCTATAGTGTCCTGTGAAAATGTTATGCCCAGACATTGTTGTTCTCCCATGGTCTACCTCCCATTTCTGTAGCTCCTAGAAAAGGTTAAGCCCAGCTACAACTGCTATTATCCAATTTGGTCATTTACAGATACAAATTCAAGGTCAAACGTTGTCACACAATGAAATTTAATAGATATCTGTGGCACTAATATAAAGAAGAGCCCACTGGTGGGATGACAGTATAGTCATCATTTCCTATTCTCATATACGGAATGGTACTCCCTAGGATACCAAAGTCTGGGTATGCTCAAATCCCTTATATAAAAGGAGATCACATTTGCATATAACCTATGCTCATCTTCTTGTATACTTTAAATCATCTGTAGATCACTGTACTAATACAATAAAAATGATGTGTAAATACTATAGTGCATTACTTTTTATTTGTATTATTTATTACCATATCATTATTTTATTTAATGTTTTAATTCTTTCAATTCACCAATGTAAATTCTGTGGATGTGGAAAGCTGACCTTAGAAGAAAGAAAAAGTCCATAAATATATTCCTTTTGAAACTAAAATAGCAAACGATAAGTAGATAAAAGAAGTTTAGCTTATCACTTGATAAATGTTCACTGAGCTTTTGCTCTTTCTTTCCATGGAATATCCAGTGGTGAAGCAGACAGTTTGAAACCTATACAGAATTTATCTTAGTCTAAGAAGCTAAATTTGACATGAATTCTTAGTGAATAATTAAAAACTAAAGCATAATACAATTTTCAGCAGGTGGTTGACTATAAGAAAAATCTAGATGGCATTAAATGTGGATTGTCATAAGTAATGTGAACTGTAATTGTATAAACAATTATTTAAGAAGTATATTTGTGTTCAGAGAAATAATTTAAAAAGTATAAGAAATACAAAGAGAAAAGGAGAAAAAGTAAAAAAAATCTAAGATAATTTTTATTCACAGTTTCGTAAGGCTCAGGAAAAGAGTTTTAAGTTAGTAAATTACAAGTAGCTTCAGAAAATAAAAGCAGATTGGAAATTGTTTGGCAAGTTAATCTGCAAGTATTTAAAAAACACACTTCTAATGTATCTTCATATCTGATTGCTATGAATGCTGAGATAAATGAAGGAAAAAATAGCAAAGTTAGCTAATATTTTAGTGGTAATGATTTAGGTTCCATAATGCTAACACAGAGAGACAAACAGCCAAATGATACCACTGTGAAAGGAAGATGAAATCTATGCAATCACTGAATGTTATCCTCATAAAATTTCATGGACAATGTCAGTACTAAAAATTACTGTTTAATAACTTCTGTGATTTCATAAGAACAGATTTGAGAGTAGAGTCGGAAGGCTAATTAAGAATACTTCAGGCTAGGCACGCTGGCTCACCTGTAATCCTAGAACTCTGGGAGGCCAAGGTGGTGGATCATCTGAACTCAGGAGTTAGAGACCAGCCTGAGCCAGAGCAAAGCCCAATCTGTAAAAATAGATGAGCATTGTGGCCGGTGCCAGTAGTCCCAGTGACTCAGGAGGCTGAAGCAAGAGGATTACTTGAGCTCGGGAGTTTAAGGTTGCTGTGAGCTATGAAGCCATAACACTCCACACAGGGGGGAGACAAATGTTGAGACCCTAGGCCAACAAAAAAAAAAAAAAAGGAGAAGAAGAATACTTCTATATCTTTCAAGGTTCTTCATTGCACAAAACAAAGTTCCTTCTAATTTAAGCAAATTTAAGCAAAATGAGATTTTATAAGATAATAAAACTTTACACTATGTACAGGAAATGTAAGGAAATGTACATGCATACAGTGAGGAGCAAACTATATATAAACTATTACTGAAGATGCTACCACCCACCAGCGACCATTCACCAACACCCTGCCACAGCTGCCTAAGAAAAAGAGGTCTCTCCTGAGGTTCTCTTGGTGAATAGATTCCACTTTGCATTGCTCTGCTTCGTCAAAATTAGGTATCATACTGCATGATAACTGTAGATAAATCTATAAAACATTGTTTTTGGCTTTCTAGAACTTGCAGTACACACAAATATGCTAGAAGGGGTATGAGATGCATGTGAAGAGACAAACTACTGCATTTTCCATAACCTGGAATTCTTTGGCTTTATGTATTAGGACCCCAATATTATGGAAAAGGAATTTACTATGAAGTATTATGACAAACATTACAATCCATCTCTAGAGTTAGAACTTGAAGATAAGTCTCAAAAAGTAGGGTTTCCCAAGCAGAGCCATATCAGATAAACTTTTATTTATTAGTTTTTCCAAATAGCTGTTTGCAGAAAGCAGAGTGAGGTTAGAGGTGAGGGGCAAGGCAGAAGGCAAAAATGGTTTCTTTAAATAGTAGATTATTTTAGTGAGCTAAGAATACAAAATTCCGAACAGTAGTTCACACACAACAAATAAACTCATAAATACAAGAGGAAAAGGGTGACTAAATGCCTAAGATTTTGACTAAAAACAATATGCAGATCAGTGGGCCTCAATGAGAAGGTGAAGGCAAAGCTGATAGGGCTGTTATTACTCACTGGTGTTTTTAATCAGTACAAGTCAACAAATTCTATATAGAAGAGCCTGGAAAAACAATAACTCAGAAAGATACAAGGGACACAGACTTTATAAATCTTGTCAGTAGATACTAATTTAAATATGAGATCAAGAAGGCAAGTATTGACTGCCTTTGGGGAGACAATCAACTGAATAGGTGCAGGAGATAAAGTAATGCTTATCATTGATTCAGCTGAACTTGTTAATTATATATCAGTAGGTAATAACGTAAGTTAAAAACTTTCAATTCTCGATCATTACAAAAATGCTTCTTGGAAAGCCGGAAGTAATCCCAAGACAATAAAGAGATGTGGCTATTTTACATTCTTCCCTTAGTCTGCTTGGGCTATTATAGGAAAATAATATATATCAAGGGAAATTTACTTCTTACAGTTTGGAAGGCTAGGAAATCTAAGGTAAAGACTCTCACATATCTATTAGCTGGTTTATAGATGGTGCCTTCTAGATGTGTGCTCACATAGAGGAAGGGGCAAGGCAGCTCTCTGGGGCCTCTTTTCTAAGGGCACTCATCTGGTTCCTGAGGGGTCTCCCTTAATTAACTCATCCCTTTGCAGGGCTCAACCTTTTAATTACATCACCTCGTATTAGGATTTCCACATATTAATTCCAGAGTAACACAAACACACAGTTCCTAGCAATGCCATGACATAGGCTGTGGGTCCATCCCAACGACACTTGAGCTCTATGAAGTAATTAATGAGCTGCAAATACTACATTATATTCCAAGGAGCAGTGATAGATGTCAGTGTATTAAATTCTCTCCCTGCAATCCTCAAATATTCCAGTAATGCTGGTTTGCAAATTGAATGTTCTCTTGAGAGTCTTACTAATTTTATTTTAGTGTAAGGTAAAAATCCAAATGGTTCTAGTAATATCAGTCTGCACAGATATGGCAACAAAGGAGAACCTTTAAAAATCCATAATTATCTTAATGACAGAAACTTAATTCACTCACTCAAAAATTAGGTTGTCATATTCTAGGCACTGTGTTATAACAGGAATAAAAACAAATTCTTGTTCTCGTAGCACCTATAAACTAGAACTGATGGACAAACAATAAAATAGTACAAAAATCCAAATAAAATATGTCAGATGGCTTTAAATGCTATGATGAAAAATAAGACTGGGTAAAGGAAATAAAGATGGAAGTGGTTTATGAGGGACCGGTATTTCATGTAGTATACACTCTAGTATTCAGACAAAGCCTTGCTGCTGAATGAACACTGAAGCAGTGGCCTGAGAGATGAGCAGTAATAAGCCATGTAAATGTTGGAGAACAGAATTTGAAGCAGAAAGACTATAGGGCAGAGGACTTGAGGCAGAAGCATGTTTTTGATGCAACAGTGAGGAAAGATGCTTGTGTGGCTAGAACAGAATAAAGGTGATGAAAGAAGGGAAGTCAACCACTAGAACAAGGCCAGTTCAAAATGTGCTGTGTGGAGAGCAGAGTTCTTAAACAGGTCCTAATTTTATAACACATCCTCTTTGCAGCAACAATGCACTAATTGTATTTTTCCCTCTATTTTAAGCTGTGCAAATGTGTCTTTGTACAATATGCATCAAATTAGAATATGATAGTCCATGCTATAGTCCTGAAATTTTCTGAGTATAATAAAAAGAATTGAACAGAGAATTAAATATAATATGACATACTTTTTCTTTTGTTTTTAAATAAGCAGATTCATTAAGCAATGATATTCTTCCTGAATGGCAAGCTACATAAGAGTCATTTCTTTTCAGAAAAGTTTGTCCTTAGGCTTGGAGCGTGGCTCAATGGGCTAAGGCGCCAGCCACGTACACCTGAGCTGGTGGGTTCGAATCCAGCACGGGCCCACCAAACAACAATGACAGCTGCAACCAAAAAAATGGCCAGGCGTTGTGGTGGGCGCCAGTAGTCCCAGCTATTTGGGAGGCAGAGGCAAGAGACTCTCTTGAGCCCAGGAATTGGAGGTTGCTGTGAGCTGTGATGTCACAGCACTCTATCCAGGGTGACAGCTTGAAGCTCTGTCTCAAAAAAAAAAAAAAAAAAGAATAGTTTGTCCTTAAATGTCTGATATGTATGTGTAAAATTGTTTTGATGTTGACAATAGTTAATAAGAGTGTTAAATTGATTAAACAAGATATGAAAAATTATTTTGCTTTTTCTTTTAAAGCATGATAGCATATTAACTTATTCAAATATGAAATAAAACATTTAGATGAGCTTGTCACTGAAGAATGGGAAATTCCCACAAAACTAAAAAAAAAAAAAAAAGAACTAACATTATCATATTTGATATTAATTTAATAGCATTATAAATTGTGGCAAATAATGATCCTTTGGTAAAAATAAACACAATGTGGTCTCCCAAGTACACAAAGTATCGTATGTGCAATAGGAGTTGGGAGTGAAAAGCAATACAGCAATAACAAAATGGTTATGGCAGCAAGGAGATGGGATAGAACCGAATTATGGTTTCTATTGAAAATGTGCTGCTTTGGGAAATAAGGGTTCCAAGTCATGTTCTCATTTTATCATATGTCTTATTTTCAGCAGGAGTGCACTAATTGTATTTTGTCCTTCATTTTCAACTCTCCAAATACCCTTTTCTTTGATTGTTCATCAAATTAAAAAATAATCTGCTGCCTTGACACATCCTACCACTTACAATATGCTTTTATTCCCTATATGCCAAAAAGTACTTTCTAAAGAAAATGTTAGCTGAAGGCTAGAATACACAGGAAAAATGCAAACATCCTAAATCTAAAGGCTTGATACATTTTTGCAAAATGAAACCATCATGTCAATTCCATCCTTCCACCCTGATAAAGATAAAGAATAGGTGAGTAACTCAAGCACCTGGACTGAAATTTTGAATTTAATGATATTCAGTACATCCAAGCAGGGGTTCCAATAAGTATCACAGAATCCAAAAAAACAGTAATCATAGTACATATTCATCTATCAAAAACATTTTAGAATTTACAACACACAATATCCATTAATATATAAGATGTAAGCAAGCAAATGGAAGTAAGGTATCCAAGATCCTAAGAATTTTATAGAAGTGCTGAAAATATATTTTTAAGAAAACTTGTAAGAAACCAATTTCATAAATATCTAAAAGAACAAATTTTTGAAAAGTGTAAGGGAAACCAGTTTTAAAATTTCTTTCTTCACATTACCATTAAAGTACATATGTTTTTTAATAACTTTCGTATTTTGAGAAAGTGTCTATGTGGCCCACTCATTCCTTCCGTCAGGAAAAACAAAGTGACTTTTCTGGAGTGATGTGAGAGTTTATTATGCATTACATTATGTTATTCTGGGGGTGAGGCTTCAAACAGCAACCTGACGGATCATCTGCACTCCACAGAGTATTCGGTTGTGACTTCCCAAAGACAAAGACTTTCTGCTGGTATGAACTAATCTAACTTCAGAGAAAAATAGGTATCTGTTATACACAGCAAGTTTAAGTATCATATAGATTAAGGTTAAATATAAATAAGCTGCTTGAAGATTCTGAAACCAAGCAAGTAGAAAACTGTATGGATTAACTATGGAGACTGGTCAAAAAATAACATGTGGAAAACATGAGTTTTAGAATTTTTTTTTTTCTAAAAGTGAAACCTGGCAATGTCCTCTAAGACATGGTCAGGGCTAACTAATCCATACTTCACCTTACCATTTTTATCTTATGGTTGTCTTTTTAACATTCACTTTTTAAACTGACCCGGCTATTGTTTCACTGTCTTATCTTCTTCACTTAAAGCTGTTCTTTTTGCCATCAGAAACTCCTACTCCATTATAAAATATGCATCCCACCCTCAATTTCTGCAATAATTATTTCCCTTTTCTCCCAGTCTTAGGAGACACTGGGATCCCCTGTCAAATAATAGTTGCTCTTTCACTAACATTCTGTGCACTAATTGTGTAGAAGTGGGGCCCAGGTCTTCCTCACTACGGGAGTCATCACCAGGCAAGGAAGTCTCTGATGATTTGTGTACAGACAGAGAGAATAATCAACAGAACAAACAGATATTCATATGGACACTTCTAAATTAAAAATGGTTTCTTGAGGTTTATCTACCACAATTTTCTCCTTTTGACTATCATTGTGAAATATTCTGATTATGCCTCCTTATTTGCTGAAAAGTACAATTGGATTACCAGTCAAGTCATGCAATTATTTTGCCCTACACAATACTTCTACCTTAGTTCATTGGGCTCATTATCTCCAAATGTTCTTTCTGTTCCACTCTTAACAACTCATTCCCACAGCCATAATGTGATGTTCATCTGAATCTGCTCCACTTTTCAAAACGTTAGAAATCCTACTCTGTAAATTAACCTCCAATTTTTACAGCTGGTTTGCAAACTTCATGGAAACATCTGATATACATACAGTGCTGTTTATTTGCTGACTATCCTTAATGTTTCGATTCTATGGACTGTGACTTTTCATTATTTTCTTGCTATTATTTTCATGTCCTTGATTCTTAATATCTTTGCTGTATTTATCCACAAAAATGATAGCAGAAGGCAAATTAAAATTCCTTTTCAATTTTTTATACTCCATGAATATAATCATAAAACCAAGATGACTGTTTTTTGTAAAAATTTATGTTCAACCAACTCAAAATATCTCTTAAAATGCCAAGAACATTTTCTCCATTCACTTTTCCTGTATCCTAAAATAGCTATTTAAAACCTTCATCCCTCTCAGAACTCTGATTATTCCCCATATTTCACCCATGATCCTCCACAAATAATATTGTCTGCAGAAAGAGAGTGAAGGAGAAAGAGGGGAAAGAAAAGGAAAGAAAGAAAAATGAGAAAGAGAGTGGGGATGGAAGGAATAAATGAAGGAAGGAGACAGAGAGAAAGGAAAAAAGAAAGAGGGGAGGGGTAGGGAGGGGAGAGAAAGGGAAGGGAAGGAAAAGAGAGAAAGGAAAAGAAGGAAGGAAGAAAGAGAAGGGAAGTAAAAGGAAGGGAAGGGAGGGATGGGGGAGAGAAAAGGAAGGAAGGAAGGAGAATGAATGAATGAAAGAAAGAAAGAAAGAAAGAAAGAAAGAAAGAAAGAAAGAAAGAAAGAAAGAAAGAAAGAAAGAAAGAAAGAAAGAAAAGAAGAAAGAAAGGAGAAAGAGAGAAAGAAGAAAGAAAAGAAAGAAAGAAGAAAGGAAAGAAAGAGAGAAAGAACAGAAGGAAGGTAGGAAAGACAGAAGGGAAGGAAAGAAAGAATGAAGGAAAGGACAATCCTCAGAGCTTTTTCAATTTCTAACAACAAAAAAAATATTTTTACTTTAAAATCAGTTTATTCTCCTGTCCTAATACAGAGCAGAAAATTTTTTTTCTATCTGCTAAAATCAATCCCTTCATTCATGTTTTAAACCATTTCTCTTCTGCTAGTCATGCTGCATCCTTAATAATTTCTGATTACTTTTATGATCCCCTCATCTTCCTTTGTTCTTGTGCCTCTCCATCAATATGACCAGCTCTCCATGTCTAATGACACCACCCAGCCTACTCATTACTTTCCATTATGTCTTACAACTAATATTTTGAAAATAGTGCCTCTATTATCTATTCTTATATCCTATTTGTTTATTCATTTCTCAACCGACCACAACTTCCACAACTCAATATAACAAAATCACACTTGCTAAGTCACAATGGACTTCCAAAACCAATTAAGTGCTTTTCTAACTATCAAGTTGCTCTAGAAGCATTTTACTTGCCATTTGTTTCTGCGACACGAATTGCTGCTGGCATATCTTCTCTATTATCTGTCTGCTTTCTGTCAGGCTTCTTTCTAGCTTCACCTTTTCTTTCAGTATGGTGATACTTCACTCCTTCTGTGCTGTATCTACAGATAATTCCACACATCTCAAGTTGTATGTATTGTCTGTTTATGACTCTCATATCTGTACTTCGGTCAAGCCCTCTCTTCTTACCACCAAGCCTACATAACAATATTAAAAATACCTAATACTTGATATGTGCCAATCACTGTTCACAGTAATTAGTGGATATTCTTATAATGTCCTATGAGGCAGATATATTAATTGTTCCTATTATTTAGATAATAGAATTGAAACGTAACTGGTCCAAGGTTACTCAGGTAGAGTTTGTAGAGACGAGAGTCAAATGATCCAATTGGTCTTAAGCCCTGATAGAGTAGTGAAGAAGAGAATCAAATAATCGAGCTAGTTTCCAGTCAGTCTCATATCACACTAATTATCTCTTTAGCTGCTTAGTTAATATTCCCATTTAAATATTCCTAGGGATAGCAAACATAGTAAGTCTGATATTGAATTCATGTTATTCCCAAATATTTCTCCTTTTGTGTTTTTCTAATCTCGGTAAACAACATTTCCTATCTAGCAGATAATGAAAAAAAAGACTTTGAATTTGTACCTTCCCCAAACAAATCATATTTATCAATCCAGCGAGCTTACTGATTTTATAGTTAAACACATTTTTTAATGCTATATCACCACAGCACAAAATAAAACCACACTGATTTCTTTTCTAAATTGCCATACTAGTCTTCTAACTTGCTTCTTTATAATTGCTCTTGAACACCAATTATTTTCCCTTATTGGAATATTCATATTACATGTAATTCCAGGTTTTACAGCTTCTTAAATTGCCTCCAAAAACCTTAAAATAAAGTTTAGGGTTCTTTATATGCTTGATAATTTACCCTTGTATTGATGTTAGACAATGTTCAGTAGTTGATTATCAGATTAGATATCTGGGCAAGTACATGAAATAGGAACCCTTTCCCCCTTTCTTAAGGTAAAATTTGACCAAACAGCAATAAATTTGAGGGTATTAATCCACTGAGATGTGTTTGGTATTTGTTATTATTGGTGTAACATATACCTAGAAAAACTTGATCAGTACCTTGTATTCCTACACAGTAGTTGGTATACTTTATATTATTTGATTATTTGTATTTAATAATATTTATTTAAAAATTATTCTTGTTCATAGACTATAGCTTAATGGAGAGAGAAGCGGTATCAGTCCAATTTATTATCATATTTCATGCTTAACTTCGTAACTGGCTTATAATGAAGATATATAAAAAACAGAATATAGTATTTATTTTTTATATTATATAACTATACATACATAGTTATGTATGTGTGTGTGTGTGTGTGTAAAGTCTCTAGCCTATTTAAATTTATAGTCAAAGGGAAAACCACCTAAGCATGGAATAGTAATTTAAATTGTGATAAATGTCCTCTCTACTACAAGAGAAATGCAAGATAATACTGGAAACCAAAAAAAGCAATCCTAAAGCAAGCAGCTGACGTCTCATTTTGTGTATATTTAACTTCAGAATAGGATTGAAAAACTATCTTTTAATTCACAAAAGAACAAATATGTCCATTATTATTAATAATAAAAGTTAGCTTTAGCTTCAAAACTTATCATTAATAATGCTCTACAGATTTTAGGAGTTTGTCAAAGTTTGGAAAACCTTTACTGTGTCTCTATCATATATGAACTCTTGGGAGGTACTCATTGTTTCCCGAATTACTAAAGATTTTTGATTTACAAACATGGGGATTCTAATAAATTGTATTTCACGTGATTTTCATCAATAAAGGAAAAATTATAATGTGAAATATATATATAGCAGACAAGCATCAACATGTTAGAATTTTCTACGTCACCCATTTACGTTTCAGTGTTTTGTAATATTAAGAATTTTAAAAAATGTACAGTAAACTGCTCTTGCATTTGCTTTCTTAAACCTTTCAAAGTAGTTGAGCAACGTCCAAAATGGAAAATGAATATAATTTATTATATAAAGTTGTATTGTATCACACAATGCCATGGTATTGCTGATCATAGGCAACTAAGAAAATTTCAACTTTAGTCTTTAATCTATATTATATTTTACTTACTCTCTCACTTGAGCATCTAAGTAAAATGGGATTCTTCAGTGATAGGGAAGGACCCATAGAGAAAATGATAGTTTAGTTAATATCTAAAAAAATGAGAATTGGCTATATGACAACAGCATCCTTCAAAGTCTAGGGGAATAGGAAAGCTTGATATTGTTGACAAATTTAAAAAATGTTTATTATGGATGGGATTCAGAATGTAAGGAAGGTAAGGGGAAGGCACACAAAATAGACCAGAGACCAGAAAGATGTATGTATTAATAGGTTACAGATACTGAAGGATTTATAATTTACACTAAGAAGTTTGGTTTGAAGGGATAGAAAGCACTGGAATGCTTTAAATAATGAAATGGCTTTCTCATAATTTTGGTACATACACATTGCTGTATAAGACCAACATGATATTTGATCTCATGCATTTAATGGTATAGACTGAAGAACTTAAATAAACAAACCATTAGTTATAGATGAATAGGATCATTTTAGATGATTTATAGATCATTAAAACATAGAGTAGAGTTTTCCAGAGGCTACATTGTCACATGTCACTTCTGACACTTCTTGCCAAGGCCCTGTACTTGTCAGGTCTTGGGCCCAGCTTAGCTAAATTCCGAACGCAGAACGCTAAGTTACCTTGCTCAGATTCAGTTTCTCTTAGGTGCCTAAGAGTGTTATCTACTTTAGCTGGAGAGAGAGAGTGAGTCTTAGAGAGAATAAAGCAGTCTTCTTAGAAAGATAGATAGATCTTAGTCTTTAGTAGTGCTTAGTAATCTTCAGTAGAGAGATACCATGTTGGCGTTCTGCAGGTTGGAGAGGAGATTAAGTCGGAGTAAGTGAGTCCGTGGTAGAATGCACATGCTGTTTGCCTTCTCCTCCAACCTAATATAAGGCTAATCTCATGCTTCTCAACACCACAGGTGTAGAGACTGCCAATTCACCACTGCTCTCATCTCACGAGCTCTCATGCTTGTTAGGAGAGCTAAATCCCTCTCGATGCCCTTTCCACCCAGGTGTTCCATTATTGAGCAATACAGGTATTTCTTATAACTTTCACTCCTCCTAGCCATAGGCTATATGGGCTACAACACTACATGACATGTACTATTGCAATAAATTGAACTTCAAAATAAATATAAGAATTCACATGATGCTATTAAGTAGGAAATTAAATAAATTGCAAAACTGTAAAACTATTTCACTATTTTTTGCTTCGTAAATTATTTTTCAGAAAAATATAACATGTTAACTTGCAATTGGTTTATTTTCTTAATGAATTTAATATTCTGAATTTCATAGTCTCAACATTTGATAAGGTAATTATAAGTTGATATAACTCACATAAAAGATTTGTTGACTTCAATATTATTAAAAATGGCAAATAGATCTAAAACCAGAACTTTTTAGATCTATTCATGTATTGGTTAGAGAATTTCAGCGTATATTTATTTTTCTTTTTAAAATCATTACCTGTGTCCTTTTTAGGGGGAATGGTGAGCTACGTAATCAATCTCTAATTAGAAATAGAGAAAATACTTTTTTAATTTAGAGGAAATGCTCCAAAGGACAGAAAAATTTCAAGCAAATTTATTCTTCATTTTATAGAGTCTGTGCATTCTGCTAAATATACATTATGCTTTTTTAGCAAACCAAAAATAAAACTCTCTAGAATTTTTAAAAATGTGTAATGCATTTCTATCACTATAGAACATCTAGTGACTTACTATTTCACACAAATATGTGTTTTTCCATAAGTCAAGTTGCAATGATAGCCATAAAATTATACATTTGTGCAAAGGATTTCTTATAGTTATTATTACTGAAATAATAACCCTTCCAATTGAGAGAATATGTATTTTAGAGATAGCCTTATGTAACAAAGTTCTTATCATGTAGGAATGTTCAATTCAACTGGGAAAAGTAATAAAAACTTAAAGTAAAATGAAGGAAGATGACATATCTTCATAGAATGAGTTGAGGAGAATTTCTTCTTCTTGATGTTATGCAGCAGTTTCTTCAGTGTAGGTCCTAATTCTTTTTTGAAGGTCTGATAGAACTTGGCTATGAAATCATCCGACTGGGACCTTTTTCATTTGAATATTTTTTAATGCTACTCCAATTTCATTACTTGGTATTGATCCGTTTAGGAGTTGTATTTCTTCCTGATTGAACATAGAGAGAGTGTTGGTTTCCAAGAATTTGTTCACTTCTTCAATGTTTTCCAGGCTAGACATTTTTATAGTGTTCAGAAATGGTGTTTTGTATTTCCATGATATCAGTTGTTTTTCATTTCTAAATGAGCTTATTACAGTCCTTTCTTTTCTGTGTTTGGTTAATAGCAAGCGGTTTTTGATTTTATTTATTTTTTCAAAGAACCAAGTTTTTGCTTCATTAATCTTCTCTATAATTTTTTCATTATCAATATCATTTAGTTCTGCTCTAACCTTAGTTATTGTTTTTCTCCTGCTGAATTTGGAACTGGTTTGCTCTTGCTTTTCTAATTCCTTGGGATGGTTCATTAGATTATTGATTTTTAAATTTTTTATCTTTAGGATGCAGACATTTAAGGCTATGAAGATTCCTCTTAGGACTGATTTTTGCTGAATCCTACAAATTTTGATAATTTTTGTCATTTTGTTACTTAGTTTAAAATATCTTATAATTTCCATCTTAATTTCCTTCTTGACCTTATAGTCATTTAGAAATAGGTTGTTTAATTTCCATGACTTTGTGTAGAATTGGATGTTTCCATTTGGGTTGATTTCTAATTTAATCCACTTTTGTTTGAGAAAAAACATAGAATAATTTGTATATTTTTAAATTTTTGACACATATTTTGTGACCTAAGATGTTGTCAAACTTATTGAATGATCTCTGTGCTCATGATCAAAATGTATATTCAATATCTGGTGGGTCAAATGAGTAGAATTTGCTTTATAAATGTGGGTACATTTGTTTTAGGTGTATAAATATTTAGGCTTGTTATGTCTTTTTGTTGAATTTGTCCCTTTACTATACATAATAACTATTTTTTTCTTTTTTTACTTTTACTGCTTTGAAGTCTGATCCAAGAGTGGCTACTCCAGTTTTCTTTTCATTTATATATACATGGAAAATTTTTTCCATCCTTTCATCTTGAGGTGGAGTAAGTACTTGTGGGTTAAATGTGTTTCCTGCAGACAGTAGATACTTGTGTGTTTATGTACCCATTCAACCAGCCTATATCATTTGAGAAGGAAGTTCAAGCCATTCATGTTTATTGAAAGGATATTGGTAAGTAGGGTGTATTTCTGTTCATCCTGTTGTATAGAACTTATTTTACCTCTTTAGCTATTGTGATATTTAGGATCTGAGCTTCAGCTTTTGGATGATTTTACATGGATGTGTATTGTCCTGATGAGCGTATAATGTGTAGAATGACGATATGAGTAATTCCTACGGGGCAGGTCTAGTCTCAACAAAATTCCTCAGTGTGTGCTTGGATGAGAAAGTCTTTATGTCTCCCTCACATTAGATACTTAGTTTTACAAAATTTGAAGTTCTAGGCTGGTGGCCAGGTGTGGTGGCTAACACCTGTAATCCTAGCACTCTGGGAAGCTGAGGTGGGTGAATTGCTTGAGCTCATGAGTTCAAGACCAGCCTGAGCAAAAAGCAAGACCCCATCTCTACTAAAATAGAAAAACCAAGGCAAGAGGATCGCTTGAACCCAAGTTTGAGGTTGCGCTAAAATATGGCGCTACAGCACTCTACACAGCTCTGTCTAAAACAAAACAAAACAAATCAAAACAAAAATTTTGAGGCTGGACATTATTCTGTCTGAGAAGGCTGAGAATGGGGCCCTGACCTCTCCTGGCTTATAAGGTCTCAGTTGAAAAGTCTGCAGTTAGTCTGATGATTTTTTTCTTTATAAGTTACCTGGTGCTTTCACCTTATGGTTCACAGTTCTTCTTTTATATTAATTTTGACCAGTCTAATGATTATGTACTGTGCTGATTGCTTGTTGGCAACTAATCTTCCATGAGTCCATTAAGTATCTAGTACCTGGATGCTATGTTTTTAGCAAAATCTAGGAAATTTTTCTCAGGTATTTCCTCAAATAGCATTTTTGACTCTTCTGTATTTTTCTCTTCACCATCCAGAATTCTATTGATTCTTATATTAGGCCTCTTTAGATATTACTAAGTTCAGTGTATGCTCTGCTTGTTCCCCTTATTTTTCTGTTTTTTCTCTTTGACTGACTTCTTAACTTCATAGCTTTTCTTCAAGCTCTTAATGTTCCTTTTGCTTGACATAGCCTGTTTTGAGAGTTTCCTACAGAGTTTGTATGTCTTTGAGTGTGTTTTTAATTGATAAAAGTTCTGCTTGATTTTTTCTGTAATTCAATTTTTAGTTGAATTTTAGTTGAATTTTTAGTGAATGCTTCATTCATTACCTGAATTATCATCATAGTTTTTTTGTATTAAGTTTATATTTTCTCTTGTATTTCATTGAGCTTCTTTACAATTCATATTCAAAATCCTTTTTTTTATTTATTTTTTTCATATTCAAAATTCTTTACTGATCATTTTACTATTCTCATTTCTGTTGGTTTTTCTTGATACAGAGTTACTGTTTTCATTGGGGTTTCATTTCTCTTTGAATTTTCATGCTTCTGAAATTCTAATACCTTCTCATCTGACTTGGGATTTTGGCCTGACTTATCTGTGAGTCCCCAAATATTGATAACAGACCATGCCAAAGAGAGGAGTGCTGGTAATGATTTGACCAAAGAGCGTTTTAACAGATTTAATGAATCTCTCAGGTTAGCTCTCATCTGCTGTCTTCACCTCTTCCCAAATGTGTGTAATGGGTTAGGTGCTCCAACTTGATACCAAAGTCAGGAAGAAAACACAACAAAATAAGAAAATGACACATCAATATTCTCTATGAATATAATTGCAAAAGTTCTCAGTAAAATTCTACCAAATTGAATCGATTATGACATCAAAAAAAATAAGCCACCATAACCAAGTAGGCTTCGTCCCAGGGATACAGGATGATTCAGCATGCATAAATATATAAATGTGATTCACCACATAAACAGAAGCAAAAACAAGCACCATATAATCATCTTAATAGAAGCAAAGAATCATGTGATAAAATTCAGCACCATTTTATGACAAGAATTTTTGAGAAAATAGGCATAGATAGAACATACTACAAAATTATAAAAACTACATAGGATCAACCCATAGCCAATATCATACAGATTGGGGAAATGTTGAAAGAATTCTCCCTAAGAGCTGGAACTAGACAATGTTGCCCATTGTCATCACTTCTATTCACCATACTGCTGCAAGTCCTAGCCAGAGCAATCAAACAATTGAAGGGAAAAAAGAGGTATTCGAATGGGGACAACGAGGTGAAATTATCACTCTTGGCTGATGATATGATCTTATGACCAGATAACTCCAAAGATATTGGCAAGAGACTCATGAAATTGATAAATAAATTTAGCAGAGTCTTGGTTTACAAAATCAATGTACATGAATCAATCATATTCCTGTACACCCCCAACAGTCACGCTGCGATTTTAATCAAAGATGCAATAACTTTCAGAGCAGCAAAAAAGAACAAAAATACCTAGGAATATATTTAGCTAAGGAGGTAAAATACATCTACAGAGATAACTATGAGTCACTGAGGAAGGAAATAAGAGATGTAAACAAATGGATGGATCAACAGAATGAATGATGATAAAATGTCTATACCACCAAAAGGGATATACTACAGATTCAGTGCAAGGTCTATTATAATACAAACATCATTTTTTTGCACATCTAGAAAAAAATAGTTCCATACTTTGAATGGAACAAGTAAGGAACCTGAACAGTCAAAGCAACCTTAAGCAAGAAGGACAAATTGGGAGGCATCACTTTATCTGAAGTCAATAACCAAAATGGTAACCGAAACATATGACCCTGGTACAAGAACAGAGACATAGACCAATAGGTTAGAACATAAAACCAAATAAGTCTATCTTCATATTGCCATTTGATCTTCAACAAAGCAGACAAAACCATACACTGTGGAGAAGAATCCTTGTTTAATGAAGAGTGCTTTGAAAGTTGGATAGGCTCATGCAAAAGAGTGAAACAGGATCAGCATCTCTCACCTTTCACAAAAATTAATTCACAATGGATAACAGACCCAAACCTAAGGCGTTAAACTGTAAGAATTCTAGAAGAACATGTTGCACAAACTCTTATAGACATCACCCTAGGCAAAGAATTTATGAAGAAGACTCCAAAGGCAATTTCAGCAACAATAAAAATTAACATATGGGACTAGATTAAATTAAAAAAAAAACTTCTGCACAGCCATGTAAACAATCAATAGAGTGACTAGACAACCCTCAGAATGGGAGAAAATACTTATATTCTATGTATCTGATTAAGGGCCTGTAACCAAAAATATACAAAGGATTCAAGAAAATCAGCTAGAAAACAATCAAGCACCCCATAAAAAAGGTGGCAAAAGACATGAACCAGAGCTTCTAAAAAGATTGAGTAATGGCAATAAACATGTAAAAAAAAATACCTAATGTTTCTAATCATCAGGGCAATGTAAATCAAAACCACCTGGAGATATGACCTAACTCCAGTGACAATGGCTTTCTCTGACAAAAATAAAACAACAACAAAAAATACCTCAAAAGCTGGCATGGATGCAAAGAAAAAGGAACACTTACTTACTGTTGGTGTAAGTATAAACTAGTACAACCTCAATGGAAAGTCGTATGTGGACACCTCAAAAACCTACAAGTAGACCTACCATTTGATCTAGCAATCCCACTATTTGGTATTTACTGGAAGGAAACAAAGTCCTTTTATCAAAAAGATATGTGCATGTGCACTCAAATATTTATTGCAGCACAATTCACATTTGCAAAGATGGAACTAAACTAAATGCCCATTAATACATAAGTGAATTAATAAAATATGGTATATGTACCCCTTGGAGTATGAGTCAGCCATAAAAAAACATGGTGAATTAACACTGTAACAACCCAGATGGAACTCCAGAACATTCTTCTGAGTGAAGTATTGCAATAATGGAAAAGTAAATACCACCTATACTCACTATTAAACTGGAGCTAATCGAGCAACACCCATGTGCACATATGCTAATAAAACTCAATGAAATGCAAACAGCTGGGGGGGGGTGTAAGTGAAGGGTAGCCAAATTCACACCTAACAGTACAATGCACACTATTTGGGTGATGGGCACACATATAACTTTAATTCAAACTGTACAGAGGCAATTTATGTTTGTACCCCCTATAATATTATGAAATTTTAAAAAGGAAAGACATTTTAAGAATGAAGGAAGAAGAAAAAAGAAATCAGTAATGTGCATATGTATCAGTGCACCTAGTTCAGATGACTCACTCACCTTTTATTCTTTTCTCTTACTTCTGTTTTCCCATCTAGCAATTTATCAGTAATTTTGATTTGGAGAACTGCAAAGAGTCTTAACAATTCTAGTGTCATAACTTTTTCTTTCAACTTGAGGTTTGGAGAGACAGCCTTAACCCAGTGTCTGCTAGCAACTGATGGCAGGGATGTCGCACTGACGGATACATTCATGTGGGAGTGAGACAAGGTGCTGGGAAGCAGCCTGAGTTCACAGATTGACACAAAGAATCTGGATTATTTTTATTTTTCGCAGTCAATGACCAATCACTTTCTGAGTATTATAGACTATGAAAAGCATTCAAAACTGCTAACATTTCCTATAGTTTGAGAGACAGAAAAGTATAATAGAAAAATATTGGGCTTTTATTAAACAAACTTGACAGCTAATTACAAATTTCATAACTTAACAGGTTGGTGAATGTAGGTAACCTATCTATATGTGTTTATCTGATTACTCATTATGAAAATTAGTATAATATTAACTTTCAGGGAATTGGTAAGTTGCAATGATGACATGTGTATATATGTTTGAACACTCTATGGTATGTATTAGGTGTCCAATAAATAGTTCTGTTTTTCTGATTTTAAATTCCTAAGGACGGGTGTTTCTTATTTAATTTGAAAACTTTCTTTTTGCTTTTTTTTAAAATTATATCATAGCTGTGTACAATACTGCAATCATGGGGTACAATGTGCTGGTTTTATATACAATTTGAAATATTTTCATCAAACTGGTTGACATAGCATTCATGGCATTTTCTTAGTTATTGTGTTCAGACATTTATATTCTACATTTAGTAAGTTTCACCTCCACCCTTCTAAGACACACTATTGGTGTGGACCTACCAATTACCCTCCCTACACCCTTCTTCCCCTGTCCCTTCCCCTTCCTCTCCCCTTTCCCCATATTTTTGTGCTGTGGTTGGTTTATAACTTTCATATGAAAGCTATAAATTAGTTTCATAGTAGGGCTGAGTACATTAGATATTTTTTCTTACATTCTTGAGATACTTTGCTAAGAAGAATATTTTACAGCTCTATCTATTCAAACATGAAAGAGGTAAAGTCTCTATCTTTCTTTAAGGCTACATTATATTCCATGGTGTACATGTACCATAATTTATCAATCCATTCCTGAGTTGATGGGTACTTGGACTTTTTCCATGACTTAGCAATTATGAATTGGGCTGCAATGAACATTCTGGTGCAGATGTTTTTGATATAATGTGATTTTTGGTCTTCTGGGTATATACCCAGTAGAGGAATTATAGGACCAAGTGGCAATTCTATTTTTAGATCTCTAAGTATTCTCCAAACATCTTTCTGAAAGGACTGTATTAGTTTGCATTCCCACCAGCAAGGTAGAAGTGTTCCCTTTTTTCCACATCCACGCCAACATCTCTGGTTTGGGGATTTTGTGATGTGGGCTAATCTTACTGGAGTTAGATGATATGTCAAAGTAATTTTGATTTGCATTTATCTGATGATTAAGGATGATGAGCATTTTTTCATGTGTCCGTAGGCCATGTGACTGTCTTCTTCAGAGAAGTTTCTCTTCAGGTCTCTTGCCCACCCTGAGATGGGATCACTTGTTCTTTTCTTGCTAATATGTTTGAGTTCTCTATACATTCTGTTTATTAAACCTTTGTCACAGGCATAGCCTGCAAATATTTTCTCCCATTCTGAGGGCTGTCTGCTTGCTTTAATTACTGTGTTCTTAGCTGTGCAGAAGCTTTTTAGTTTGATCAGGTCTCAGTAGTGTATTTTTGATGCTGCTTCAATTGCCTGGAGAGTCCTCCTCCTAAAATATTTGCCCAGGCCAATTCCTTCAAGAGTTTTCCCTGCACTTTCTTCTAGTATTTTTATAATTTCATGTCTTAAGTTTTAATCTTTGATCCAGTGAGAGTCTATCTTAGTTAAAGGTGAAAGGTATGGGTCCAGTTTCTGTCTTCTACAGGTCATAAGCCAGTTCACCTAGCACCATGTGTTAAATAGGGAATCATTTCCCCAATGAATGTTTTTAATTGGCTTGTCAAAGATCAAATAACAGTAGGTAGCTGGGTTCATCTCTTGGTTCTCTATTCTGTTCCATACATCTATCTCTCTGTTTGTGTGCCAGTACCATGCTGTTTTGATCACTATCGATATATAGTTAGTCTGAGGTCTGGTAGCATAATTCCTCCTGCTTTGTTTTTATTTCTGAGTAATGTCTTGGCTATTTGAGGTTTTTTCTGATTCCTTATAAAACAATGTATGATTTTTTCAAAGTCTTTAAAGTATTACAATGGAGCTTTAATAGAGATTGCATTAAAATTGTATATTACTTTGGGTAGTATAGACATTTTGACAATGTTGATTCTTCCCAGCAATAAGCATGGTATGTTATTCCATTTGTTAACATCTTCAGCTATTTATTTTCTTAGAGTTTCATAGTTCTTCTTCTTCTTATTTTTTTTTTTATATAGTTCTTCTTTATAGAGATCTTTCATGTCCTTTGTTAGGTAAACTCCCAAATATTTCATCTTCTTTGGCAGTACTGTAAATGGAATAGAGTTCTTGATTGTTTTTTCAGCTTGGCTATTGTTGGCATATATAAAGGCTACAAATTTATGAATGTTGATTTTGTAACTTTGGACACTACTGTATTCCTTGTTCACTTCTAAAAGTTTTGTGGTAGAATCTCGGGTATTTTCCAGGTATACAATCATATCATCTGTGAAGAATGAGTTTGATCTCTTCTGATCCTATATGAATACCCTTGATCGCCTTTTCTTCCCTAATTACAATGACTAAACTTCCATTACAATGTTAAAGAGCAGTGGAGACAATGGGCAACCTTGCCTGGTTCCTGATCTGAGTGGACATGATTTCCATTTAACTACACTCAATATGATATTGGCTCTAGGTTTACTTTAGATGGACTCTATTAGCTTAAGAAATGTCCTGTCTATACCCATTTTCTTAAGTGTTTTGATTATAAAAGGATGCTGGATATTATCAAAAGCTTTTTCTGCATCAATTAAGAGAATCATATGGTCTTTGTTTTTTAATTTATGTGCAGATTTAATTTATTTATGTATTTATTTATAGATTTACGTATATCGAATCAGCCTTGAGACCCGGGGATAAAACCCATTTGGTCATGGTGTATAATCTGTTTGATGTGTGGCTAGATTCTGTTTGCTAGGATCTTGTTGAATATGTTTGCATCAATATTTATTAGTGATATTGGTTTATAATTTTCTTTTCTTGTTAGGTCTTTTCCTGGTTTGGGGATCAAGGTGATGTTGCAAACACTTTTTTAATTCAAATCAAATATTTAATATATATTTAAGTTTAGTGTTCATCAAATAAAGGGACTATTCTAAAGAATAACTTCTTTGTGGCTCATTATTTTGATGATAAATCAAAGTTTCTAGAGTGGTCCAAATATAGTGATAAAAATATAATAAACATCATAAATTATGATTTCCTTTATATATGAGAAGATGTCTTTCATTATGATAATTTACTTGAACTGAGGTTTATTTTATAAAAAAATCCTACTTTTGGAGCAAAAGTTATTTATATAAACTTCCTTCAAAGAAGCCTTACTTTTGACTAATTTAATTAATTCATTTTTTAGCATTTTAAAGTTCTTAAATTAGTACATATTAGTTAATTTAATTTTCATAATTCAGCAATATAAGTTCCCTTTCTTGAATAAATAGGTTTATTTATTCAAGTTTTGAATTTATAGCTTAAATTTTGTTGGTTAAAGCATATTTCCTAAAAAGGTGACCGTAAATCAATTTGTCTTTTTATAATCTGTATTTATGCCAAAGCAAAGAAAAACTGGCTGTTTTAAAACTGAAAAGATACAGAACAATTGTATAACATATCAAAGAGACCTAGAAGAAGATTGTATTGTATATAAAATGGATTATATTTTTTATAATTATGTTTTTTATTTTACATTTTTGTTTCTTTTTGTAATTTAATAATACTGCTAGTATATGTGTAGATACCAATATTAGGAGTCATATTAAGAAATATTATACACACTTACATAGATGCATACACACAATTTAGATTTGTACTGTCTAAACAGACACCTCTGGAAATTTGACACAGCATACAGAGTTTGGAGTTAAACCAGAACATAAATGTGAAGCATATTTTTGGCAGTTCAGCTTACCTCAAAGCTTCTTGGGAAAATATTTTATTTTAATACTATGGATATATTATGGTATGTAGTGGAAATATGATTTTTTAAGGTAAACTCAAACAATTAAAAGAAATCTTTCACTTTCAAAGGAATCTTTTGGACTAGGGCCGAAGATGGCTTTGATGTTAAGAGTGTATCAATAGAAGTAGGAGAAGTGTCACTTTAAACTATTATTATTTTGTGTTTGTCATTATAGATAATGAGTGATTTTATTAGTTATATGCAGATATTGAGAGAATTAGCTAATAAAAATGTTTAATTTAAAGAGTTTGCAGGATTATATATATTCACTCAGCTTGACGTGCATGAGCTCTCAAAACCTGGCTCCAAAATAATTCTTTGACCTTAATTTTTGTAATTCCATAAATCTATCCTATGGTTTGATGAAATATAACTTTAAAGAGTTAGTGAATAATAAGTAAATAAAATCCTGGACTATAAATAAATAGCATTGTATGTTCTATTCTTGTTTCAAAAATGGAAAAATAAAAAGCTTTGAGAGATAAACTTATAATTTATGTAAATTTATAACATAATTCAAGATGATGGTCTAGCCAGATCTAGAATCCAGGTCTTCTGACTGCCATTCCACTATTCACTCTATTCCATGTCACTCCATTCATAATAAAACTCCCTATATCCTTACATGTAATGTCTTTTCCTCCTCTGACTGTTAGAATCTTACCAATATTTCAAGATTATTATACTGCAACTTTTTAAAATAAGTACATCCTGATGAATCATGTAATGAATTTAAAAGTTTTTTATTATGCAAAAGTAATAGAATAGCTACCTTAAATTTCAGCTCTTCAAAGTATTGTTCATTTATAAAATTATAAAAGTGCATTTACTTTTCTAATTTATTAATATTTTGATTAGAATTATCTAAATGTTCTCAACTGTATGAATGAATAGAAGTTGGGCAAATTGATCCTTTGGAAGAAAGCGCGTTTTCAATCACTCTGACTTCAGTTTAATTTCTGAGCTTTTCAAAACTGAAGAGTGTTTGGAAAATTAGATCAGCTTTTAATCATCATGTATAATCCCAATTATTTGTACTTTTATCCTTTCCTGAGGAAACAGAAGCCTTTTTAAATAAGAATGTAATGGAAATGAGACAAATCCTATAGTTTTTAATAGGCATTTTTCACTTCGATTAGTCATAATCTCAAATTAGTTTTAACAAGCTGTCTTAATAAAGATACATCTAATTTCAGTATAGTAAGTGACACTAAAGGAAGTACAGATGATTGAAATTGTTTTAGAGACTGCAAATCAAGTATTTTTACTTTCATTATCAAGTATTACTGTGAATCAAATAAATTTCTGGGTTCCTTTAATTGGTAGAATACATTCATTATCAAAAGTTTCTTTTCCAAGGGCATTATATAATATGATTGAAACATGACTAATAGGTAATGTGTGAATTTTTAATTAGGTGACTTCTTCCTCTACAGAAAGAAATTTAAGTGAAAGAATTTTAATGAAGAAAACAATGTTTCTCTTGGAGGCCTGTGATTTACTCCTCCTACACTGTCTTTCCATGGCTCCTTTTCACCTCTGTAGTTAATTAGAGGTACTTCAGATTTAATTGCCTTTTCAGAAACTGTGCAACTCATCACTCTGCCTAATTTTAGTCCTGAACCCTACTTTTCTATACTTATGATCATTGATGACCTCTTGGACCATTCCATGTGGCTCTCTTTTCATCTACTGGTTTGGTATCAGCATCATTTGACCTCTGGAGGGGCCATTCACCCAGTGACTTAAAAATTCACAAGGAGTTGGTGAGCTTCAATCCCCCATTGCTAATTAGCCTTCCCCTTAGTCTGGGTTAGCACACTTTGGCATATCTATAGTATTAATTATGAGAGGAAAGGATGCACCATACACGTGGAGTCATTTTAAAATTCTATTTTACATCATTATGTTGCACAAACATCAGATATCCAAGTCATTATGACAGAGAAGTCATGTCCTATTGTCTTCCATTATTAATTTCATATAAATGATTCAGATTTCTTTTGCATTTAATGGTCTGTGGACTCATAGATTGTGATGAGATGCACACAGGTACTACAAAGTTAAAACTATCATTAAATCCTGCTACTTGATGAGTCTGACAAAGAAACAAATGAGTTAAGATGCTTGCAATTTTGTGAGAGGAAAATCACTGAAAATAGTTGGCATTGATAGCATCAAATTCCAAATCTCCACCAACTCAGCATCTATAAGGTGATGGCACTATAGAACCACGTAGAGAGATGAAAGAATTCTGACCTGCTTCTTGCACAGAAGCATTGTGGTATTGCTTATCTAAATCTAAGATGATATAATTCATATATTGCACTACAATTCATATATACACTACAATTAATGAATTGTTCCGGCATTTGGAACTATTTTTGAAAAAACAGTTCTGTTGAGTGATCCAAAAATGTTTTACATATGTGAGGAAACAAATAACCTATTTATTTTCATTGCTCTGATTTACTTTTGTATTGTTTAAACAGTTTAAGACACTAATAAAAGTGTGGAAAATAGAATTTCTGATTGTATGAAATCGTTTTCAAAATATTATGCATAGAAGGCCTTAAAGCCATGAAGGATCTGGCACTTAACCCAATTGGGGGCATTACAGACCTTCAGAAGATGTTTTTTAATTGACTCTATAATCTAGTAGACTCTTCTGACACTAAATATTTATGGAAATATTTATCTAAACTGACCTTATTCTGTAAAATTATTTATATTTAAAATGTTGATGCCCATGATTGTTACCATGGAAGTTCACTGTAATATGCCCTGTGTATTATGTAAGTTTTCTCTAAATATTGTTGTCATGTAGGGTGTCCAGTATTAATGCTTAGGCATTTGTAGTAACTGATTAATATGTTAAGTTCTTTAATGAAGAAAATAGACAATATAAAAGAACAGGTGGGTAATGTAAACAAAGAGGTGGAAACTCTAAGAAAGAATCAAAAGGAAATGCTGGAAATTAAAAACACTGTTAATAGAAATGAAAACTACCTTTAATGGGCTCATAAGTACACTTAACATGGCTGAGAAGAGGATCACAGAGTTCAAAATTATGCCAATTGAAACTTTTATAATACACATTGTATAATACACACATTTAAAGCACCCAAACTTGATTCAATTTACTATGTTTACAGCTGTCATAATTTTTTGCTTAATTAATTTGAGCATATATTGATTTTTATGTAGAGATAAAATAAAAATGTCTTCCTAAAACATGCACATATTTCAAAATAAACAGACCCCTATTTTCTCTTACACCTTTTTTTGTTTTTGCTTATTGTTAATCCCCTAATTAATCTAACTAGAACACACCAATAAATAGAAAAGTAATGATTAGAACTCAGGTCTCACTGATTTTAGTTTTGTACACTAATTATTGTAATATATAAAAAATAAATATAAAAGATGTGATTTAAATAAAATATAGCAACTGTCTTATGAGAACTTAGAAAATTCATTTAAGCTTTTTATAATCTAGTTTCCTTATCTCTTAGAATAATAATACTATTGATCTCATAAAGTTAATCTCAGAATTAAAAGTATTAATGTGCATCACTTTGCATGCATTCAGCATTCAATATATGCTAGATATTATTTGTCTGTGGCAGAGAAAACTGACAGCATTGCATGATGGGTAACTAAGGTAGAATGTGTTTGGAGTATCTATGATATCAAACAGAATTAGTGAATGGGGAAATGTTTGGGAACTGAAAGTTGAAGTTCATATAATGATGAGCATCTAGACATTCAAAAGACAATTAGACACAGAGACCATCAGAATCCATGCAGAGCAGTGCAAAGGTTAGACAAACAGGTAATAGGCTTAAGCGTTGGCTGTATATTTTATTGGTCATTTGACCTTGTTTAAGTTATTGAATCAATTCAAGTCTTCTCTGAAAGGCAGTAAGACATGGAGATAAAGGCGTTTCGGGAGCATATGTTCTTGTGTTGATTTTACCACTTACTAGCTGTGAGATCATGGGCAAAGTATGTAATTTTTCTGTGCATAGTTTTTCTGTCTTTAAAGACATAACAATAATATCATGTACCAGATATGTTGGTTAGCTTACTCCTTTCTTCCTGTGGACGCTGCCGAGGAAGCATCGTTAAAGTCTCTCTTCCCACTGCCGTCATGTCTAAGTCGGAGTCTCCTAAAGAGCCGGAAAAGCTCTGGAAGCTATTCATTGGAGGGTTGAGCTTTGAAACGACTGATGAGAGTCTGAGGAGCCATTTTGCTCAATGGGGAACGTTCACAGACTGCGTGGTAATGAGAGATTCAAACACCAAGCGCTCCAGGGGCTTTGGGTTCGTCACATACGCCACCGTGGAGGAGGTGGATGCAGCAATGAATGCAAGGCCACACAAAGTGGATGGAAGAGTTGTGGAACCAAAGAGAGCTGTTTCCAGAGAAGATTCTCAAAGACCT